>CAJNDS010001380.1:300000-457500 GCA_905221605.1 Symbiodinium natans | reverse complement strand
AAAAGTGGATCCCAAATACGCGAGCGGCGTTGCAGCCGGGAACCGGGGGTCTGTACCGACCCAGATGCACTGTACAGGTGAGGCCAGGCAGTCCAGGTGTTTAGGGTTTAGGGTTTAGGGTTTAGGGTTTAGGGTTTGGGGTTTGGGGTTTGGGGTTTGGGGTTTAGGGTCGGTCACCACGGCTGGCCTCCTTCTGGAATATCCTTTCGGACCAGATGAGCCCTAAAAGTGGTTGTGGTTCATATACCTTGTCAGGGATAAAAGTAGTCTAGGGTTAAGGGTGTAGGGTTCAGGGTTAAGGGTTAAGGGTTTAGGGTTTAAGATTTTAGGGTTCATTTGGTCGCCAGGTTGTGCCCTGGTCACCAGACCCGCGCAGAAGATTTCTGCCCGCTCTAAGATTCACATGGACTTACGATATTCGGGGTACCTTATTGGGGCCCTGATTACAAAGGGAATCCTACTATCTGGGGGACGATTCTAGGGGTCCCGAATGTTCGTAAACTCCCGCATGGACTTACACTGCTCGAGCGGTGGGAAGGGCAGGTCCGATGTACCAGAAGTTGGGGAACTGGGTTTTTGCAAAGCCTTGTGCTGCACCACGGTTTACAACTTCAGGGAACTAAAGGAGGGACCCTCAGGACCTTCGGGCCTATTCAGGGGGCTACCTAAAGGTATATAGGGACTATGAAAGGTACGTATATCTAGGGGTTATATAAGGGTCCCTTCTAGGGGTCCCTCCTTTTATACTCCCTTTAACAACTTGCTTCATCTTACCTGTCCGCTCGCTGCAGAGGTGGGGTGGGGCGTTGTTTTGTCATTTTGCGTTCGATCTGGCGCCATCGGAAGACTTTGAAGCACCTTGGCTGACTTCTGAACCCCTCCAAGACGTTTCACTTTCAGGCTCCTTCTCTAGACCCGGCAGTAGCCTAGGAATAGAAAGCGTGCCCTTTTTTGGGTTTTAAGGGAAGTATAAGGGAACCCCAGCCCTAAAAAAAATGAAAAAAAGGGCCTACTCCCGGTCCTAGTTATTGTAGTTTCTACAAAAACCCTAAGGCTCCAAATGGCCCAAAGTAGGTACTATTTACAGACTTTAGACCCCAATGTAGATACTATTTGTAAACTTGGAGCCCTAGGGAAAAACCCACAAAGCCTACTAAACCCTAAACCCTAAACCCTAAACCCTAAACCCTAAACCCTCAACCCTAAACCCTAAACCCTAAACCCACAAAGCCAAGGCACTGCTGCTCGTCTCTCGGCTTCCAGAAGATCCCCCCAATGGAGTCAAGGCCTCTGGACCACTCGGTCCTCCACTGCCTAGGCTGAAACTGGCAACCCCCTAGCAAAAAATGTTTAGGGTTTAGGGTTTAGGGTTTAGGGTTTAGGGTTTAGGGTTTAGGGTTTAGGGTTTAGGGTTTAGGGTTTAGGGTTTAGGGTTCTCAGCCGTTCAATCGAAAATGTATGTACCCCCCAAAAAGTGAAAGAAAAAAAAAAAAACATTCCCCCCAAGTGTGCCCTTAAGCGGCGGCTTTGGTGGACCTCCCCTTGGCGCGCGAGGCGCTTGAAGTGATGGAAGGCAGGGGGCTCCAGGCCGAGGGCGGCAATCATCAACGCCTTCTGGCGACGGAGCTCCGGGTCTGCGCGGTCCTTTCAGGGGGGTTTAGGGTTTAGGGTTTAGGGTTTGGGGTTTAGGGTCTAGGGTTTAGGGTTTACGGGGGTTCTACCTGGGACCCTTAAGGTTGCAACTTTATTCCTAAGGGAATCAAAGGGTCATACTGGGAGTATATGAAGGGGAACCTTCAGGGGTAGAACCTTAGGGGTAGGAGTCTGCATCGTCCAAGGCCCCTTAATTAAGGTATATACCCTAATTCAAATTTATTTTCCCTAGTATAAAGTAGGGTAAATTCCTTAATTAATGGCTTTTCGAAGTCCCTTGTATCCTAATAATGATCCCTAGTCTAAATTAGGGGTGAATTTCTCAATCAAGGGCTTTTCGAAGTCGTGTCCTGTGGCATATTGAAGAAGCCGCCTTGCAACCTCGTGTGTGCAAAGTCCTGACGGTACACTCCACCCATGGCGAGGTCGATTGCCTCACCACGCCACGAGAGGAGACGAGACACCGGGCTTTAAGGCTGGGCAACCCCTTTTGAGCCAAAAAACATGCTTGCAGACCCGCCCTGATCGCCCAACAGCCATGAGCCTAACGCCTAAACTATTATTTGCTTCAGAACTCCCCCCCCCCCCCCCCCCCCCGCCGCAAAAAAAAAAAACAAAAAAAAACAATTCGTAGCTGAAGCCTGAACCCTAAAGCCTCAAGCCTAAACCCAACTCTGCGAGCAGCGACCGTCGTCAGATGCTTTCTTCAGGCCACGGGTTTCGAGGTTGACCCTGAACGCGAAACCCGGAACCATAAACCCTAAAAGCCCTACCCCCCGAAAGAACTAAACCCTCAACCCCAAACCCTCCGAACAGATTTGTCTTAGCCTCAAAAGCTCCCAGACTACCATTCCCGAACCCCCCCCCCCCCCCCCCACACCCAAAACTTCACACGCTAAACCCGAAGCATTAGGCCCTCGCAAGTGCCCTAAACTCCTAACCCTCAACCCTCAACCCTAAACCCGGAACCCTGAACCCCAAACCCTGGGTCGTAATGTCAAACCTATACCCCGCACCCCCCCCCCCCCCCCGGCCTGCCCCAACAAAAACAAGACCAACAAAACGAGATCGGTCCTTGGCAAGCCAAGCTGGCCTTGGCGATTGCTGCCGCACCTCCAGGCAAAAGTCTCTGCTAAGGGTTTTGGGTTTAGGGTTTAGGGTTTGGGGTTTGGTGTTGAGGGTTTGGGGGCGTAGGGTCGCAAGAGGGTTTGGGGGTTTAGGGCTCCGTGCCTAAGTGCCTCAGGATTCCATGTACTCGGATCAGCTCTATCTGGCTCTCTCTTCTTACTTCTCTCCAAGAACCAGGGGACCCCAATTAGGCGAAACAAAAGATTCCTACCAAACATCCTACCAAACAAAGAGGAACCCTTTTGGGGCTAGTGCAAAGGCGCTGCACGCGTCTCCCCCAGACTTATCGAGTTCTTAAGGAAGGGGGTTCATGGGGGGGGTAGGTACGTAGAAAACCCTTCGGGAAGCTTAGGGAGCCTCAGGGAGTAGTTGGGGAGTGGTTGGGAACCTTGGGTTGATTACCCTTACTTTGAACCTCCCTGCTTTAAGAACCTTACACAATAAACCCTAGACCGCGCAAAGCCCTAAACCCTAAACCCTAAACCCTAAACCCTAAACCCTAAACCCTAAACCCTAAACCCTAAACCCTAAACCCTAAACCCTAAACCCTAAACCCTAAACCCTAAACCCTAAACCCTAAACCCTAAACCCTAAACCCTAAACCCTACCTTTGTTGCAAAGCTTCTTTGGAGCTGCAAGGCACTTCTAGGTTGGCTGCTCAAACGACAACCCCTCCTCTCTAGAGCTTGTACCTCGGATCCTTAAGGCGGTGCCCTTGCTAGGATGCTCAGTAACCCAGGATTAAAAAAGGTACCCTTTTTGCTTAAAGGGGTACAAGGGAACCCAACCCCCCAAAAAAGGGAATGAGGGCACTACTGGGCATCCTAGCTTGAGTCTTGGGGGACCCTTTTAAAAGATCCTTAAGGTTGCATATTCGGAGTATATTAAGGGGCACAAGTTACCAGCAAAAATCAACAAACCACGTCCTCTAGTCCTTACACCCAGGAACAAGGGGGAACCCGCAGGGGTACAACCTTAGGGGTACGAGTCTTAATCCCTAACCCTAAACCCTAAACCCTAAACCCTAAAACCCTAAAGGGATCCTACTTGGAACCTTTAGGGGGTGCAGCCTTAGGGGCACGAGCCTTGATCCCTTGATCCTCCTCCTTCGCCACCAGCGAGCTCCATATTTTTCCCCGGAGCTAAGCCCTAAACCCTAAACCCTAAACCCTAAACCCTAAACCCTGAACCCTGAACCCTGAACCCTGAACTCTGAACCCAAAACCCGAATTCTCGGGGCACATTCAGCTGCGCGTGCCCTGGCTCGACTTCGATCAATGCTGGGCCCTCTTCGATGAGCTGCTGCGCGACTACCGCACCACCCGGGACGTGGCTAGCTGTACTTGGAGGTTCATGGCACTTATTAACCAATTAAAAAACTGTACGGATAAACCCGCTTCTAAGCCCCTTAAGAGCCCTGAATAAGGGCTCTTAAGGGACTTAGAAGCGGGTTATTAGTACAGTTATAATTGGTTCAGAAGTACCATGAACCTCCAAGCACCAATCTGACACTCAGGACGCCCTGGCTCGCCCGTGTGAAGGCCCACCAATCTCGCCTTCAACGTCTCCCGCGCCTGAATCCAACCCTAGTCCTAAACCCTAGCCCTAAACCCCAAACCCCAAACCCAAAACCCCAAACCCTAAACCCTAAACCCCAAACCCCAAACCCTAAACCCTACCTGTCGGCCGTGGGCACCGGCTTGGCTGCTTAGGGCTTCTTCTTTTTGTCTTGGGGGGGCTTCGGGCTCTGTAGCGTTCACGCTGAATCCTAGACCCTACGCCCCGAAACCAAAAAGCCCTAAAGCCCTACAAGCCCAGAAGCCGCGTTTAGGGTTTAGGGTTTAGGGTGGGTTTAGGGTTTAGGGTTTCGGGTTTCGGGTTTAAGGTTTTAGGGTTTAGGGTGTAGGGCAAGTGCTTCCGAGATGCATAAGAAGCTTCCCCTTTTGTGCCAGAATCGCCGAGTGCGCACCTGGAAGCCAATTCTGACGCTACAGCCCTAGGCTCTGAGGGTTCTTCGGTGAACCCCGCGCTCTGAATCCTAAACCCTAAACTCAGGACAGTAAACCCAAAAAGAAACCCTGAACCCTAAACCCTAAACTGTGAACCCTAAACCCAAAAAAAACCCTGAACCCTAGACCCTAAACCCTAAACTCAAGACAGTAAACCCAAAACGAAACCCTGAACCCTAGCTGAAAGTCTTAAAGCCTGACAAGCTCGTAAACACCTAAAAACCCTGAACCCTAAACCCCAAACCCTAAACCCTAAACCCTAAACCCTGAGACCTAAGCTTGGTAGCCCAGGAACCATATGCCTTCTTGGGGGGGGTGGGTCAGGGAACCTATAGAACCCAAATAAACAGGTAAAAGGGTGCCACTGGGCACCCCTAGCCCTAAACCCTAAACCCTAAACCCTAAACCCTAAACCCTAAAACCCAAAACCCTAAGAACCCAAACCCCCAAACCCTAAGCCCCTAAACCCGAAGTCCCTAATACACCAATCTCTAGCCCCTGCCAAGCCTCCTCCGCTGACATGCTTGGCGATGGGAATGTCCGGAACCTCGGGTGGGTGTGTAGCGGTTCGGGCTGAGGGTTTAGGGTTTAGGGTTTAGGGTTTAGGGTTTAGGGTTGAGGGTTTAGGGTTTAGGGTTTAGGGCCCGCGATAGGGTAGGACATCGCAACCTTGGCCTTCGTCAGGTCGAGGGTCGCGTGTAGACTTCACATACGCAGATCTTCCTCAACCCCTAAACTTAGGAATTATACCCTAATTCACAAGTTTAGGGTTTAGGGTTTAGGGGTTTAGGGTTTAGGGTTTACCCTGATTCAGAATCATGATCCGTCATATACATGAGGGTATATGGGAAGTTTCCTAAATTCGGGTTCCTTTTTGGGTACCCATGATAAGGCGGGCACCCTTCAAAAAGGGATCCCAAAAAGGGACCTTAATTAAGAGAACTACCCACACATGTCGCCGACTTGGCACGGGCGAGGGACAGGGCCAGATTGCGGGCACTCCTCGTCCTCGAAGCGTTGGCGATGTGCCAGTTTGAAGCTTTGTCCGCGGCGCTCATGTGGCCAACGGACCGATATGAAGCAGGGTGTATATTACTATTTTTGGTGAGTGTATATAAGGTTCCTTTTTGATATTGGTGAGTGTATATACCTGGTGTCCTTTTGGGGGTACAAGAGATATAAACCCTGCTTCATATCCCGAACCCCCCGGAGCGCTTGGTTTTGCCGCCTCAGGTCCATCGCTCCTGATGCAATGGAGCTGTTGCGCAAGACGCGCCAACGAATGCCAGAAAGTTGGTGACCCAGGTCTGGTCTGCGAGTGCTTCCCGGCGAGCCTTCGTTGTCATGATCACTCGAAGCTCTCTTCTGGCCGGGTGCCCGTACCCCCAGTACGCCATCATAGCCCCGAACATGTAGCCCTGCCACCCCTGGACCAACGACGGGGTTCAATCACCGTGAACTTCATCACGCAGACATGCCAGGAGGTTCCCTTAAACCTTGCAGCGGCCTGTTGAACAATAGGGGTTTAGGGTTGATCTGTTGAACTCGAATGGGTCGTAGCTGCAAAAAAAGATCACCCGGAGGATACTTATTTAGGACCCTGAATGGGGGCCATGGTCTCTCAGCCGTGTGTAGCAGGCATAGTGCACCTTCGCCGCAGCACCCTCCTCTATCTAGCCTGCTGAACCCCAACATCTCACTCCCCAGACCCATGAAAAGGGTTCAGGGTGCAGGGCCTAGGGTTCAAGGGTTACAGGGTGGGGCCCCCTTACTATACTAACTGTAGTTAAGGGACTTATAACCTAACTTAGGGTCCTTATAACACAATTTAGGGCCCTTATAACTCTACTTATAACTAGGGGGCCCCACCCTGTAGGTGAAATAGCTAAGGCAGCTTCCCTCGTTTGTGAAGATCGGCTACTCCAAGTGGGCCTTAATCCTGATGCCCTTCTCCCCCCCCCCGCACCCCCCGAGCGAAGACCGGAAATCGAGAGACGCCCATTGAAGTCAAGTCTTCGCTCAGCGTCGCTTGTCTTCGCTCATCTTCGCTCGTGTTCGCCCGTCTTCGCTCGTCTTCGAACGTCTTCGCTCGCCTTCGCTCGCCTTCGCTCAGTCTTCGCTCGTCTTCGCGCGTGGTCGCGCGTTTGCGCGAATGTACCGCATGACCATGCCACCGACGCTAACCCTAAACCCTAAACCCTAAACCCTAAACCCTAAACCCTAAACCCTAAACCCTAAACCCTAAACCCTAAACCCTAAACCCTAAACCCTAAACCCTAAACCCTAAACCCTAAACCCTAAACCCTAGCCCTGAAGCCTCAGACACTTGGGCGCCGGCCAGCTTCGGAGTGCTTTCGCAATGCTTCCCATCATCTGGAGACGGGCTTAGGTTTTAGGGTTTAGGGTTTGGGGTTTGGGGTTTAGGGTTTGGGGTTTAGGGTTTAGTGTTTAGGGTGTAGGGTGTAGGGTGTGAGGGTGTCAGGGTGTTAGGTTGAGGGCACCGCACCTTCATCGCCCCCACCACCCAGGCCCAGCCGCCCGTGGCGGCTGTTCCCCCAGGTGTAGACGCGGCCGCCTGTGGGCATCTCTGTATGCAGGGAGGGTTTAGGGTTTAGGGTTTAGGGTTTAGGGTTCAGGGTTTGCTGTGAAATGGTGCAGAAGCTGTCCCTTTTAAACCCTGAAGCAGCAGCGCCCTAAACAAACAGAGCCACTAAACCTAGGGCCTCAAACCCTCCACAACTCGAACAACCAAAAGGAGCCCGAAAAGGCCTCAAGCCCCCCAAAAGACAAAACACCCTAAACCCTAAACCCTAAACCCCAGACCCCAAAAGCACTAAACCACTCAAGCCAAAAAAATTAGCATGAAAGCCTTAACAGCCTAAACAACGTAGACTATACTAACTGACAGTTCCCGATGGGCATTCCAGCATCTCCTATGATTATCCCTACTAAGGATAGTTAGTATGAGGCCTAAGTCCGAAATTGGCCTAGCACGCTAAACCCTAAACCCTAAACCCTAAAGCCTAAAACCCTAAAACCCTAAAACCCTAAAACTCTAAACCCTAAACCCTAAACCCTAAACCCTAAACCCTAAACCCTAAAACCCTAAAACCCTAAAACCCTAAACCCTAAACCCTAAACCCTAAACCCTAAACCCTAAACCCTAAACCCTAAACCCTAAACCCTAAAACAAAACTCCCCTGAAAGTTGCGGCCCCGAGCTGCCGCGCGAGACCGCGAGGCAGTGCTGAAGTCCAGCTGCGATGCCTGGGTTTAGGGTTTAGGGTTTAGGGTTTAGGTTTTAGGTTTTAGGGTTTTAGGGTTTAGGGTTTAGGGTTTTAGGGTTGTAGGGTTCTAGGGTTCTAGGTTTTGGGTTTTATGGTTGCACACGCAATATCTTAGTAGTATACCCAAGTATTCCTACACCCTTTTTTGCATCCGGGCCATGCTGTTCTGCCCCTAAACCTTGAACTGTCGAGTTACTCCTGAGCATGATATTCTGAGCCCTGAACGCCAAAACCTTAACTCTTAAGTTGGAGTTAACCCTAAACCCTAAACCCTAAGCCCTAAGCCCTAAACCCTAAACCCTAAACCCTAAACCCTAAACCCTAAACCCTAAACCCTAAACCCCAAGTCCTAAACCCTAAATAACCCTAAATAACCCTTAACCCTAAAACCTTAAGACTTAAGTTGGTAGCACAACCCAGCCGCCACGGAAGGGGACGCCGACGGCGCTGCCGCCTCAGCGATGCAGGGGGGGCTCACAGGGCCCTAAACCCTAAACCCTAAACTCCTAACTCCTAAACCCTACTGTAAACCCTAGACCCTAGACTCTATAAACCCTAAAGCCAAAACCCCCTAGATTTCAGAGTTCCAGGGCTAACGCCCCAGAACCCGAGAGCCGGGCCTAAACCCTCTTGGTGATTTAGGGTTTGGCTAGGACATTAGGAGGTATATAAGTTCAGGGCTTGGGACTTTATGTTTACAGCTTCGGGCAAAGGATTGAGGGCCGTGGAGCTTGGTACTTCGGAGCACATTTTTGAGGGCCTCGAGTTAGGCGTTGGATTTAGGGTTTAGGGTCTGGGGCTTAGGGCTCTCAACCAGGTTGGGGTTTGGGTTTTGCTTAGGGTGCACGGTCCCAAAACCAACGGCAAACCCTGAACCAGAACTCGCGAGCCCAGCAGCTACTTTAAGTCAAGGCCCGGAACTACCCGAAACCTAACAATCGCCCAGTAGCTACTGAAAAGCCCACACACGTGCCCAAGCTAGGCACATGGACCCGTAACTCGACCCTAACCCTGCAACCCGAAGCCCGCAAACCCTACAAACCCACAAACCCCTGCAAATCACAAACCCTATATTTTGGCAGATGGACACCCTGAACCTCAAACCCTAACCCCCCAAGATTCAATCATGGGTTCCCCTACTACCCCCCTCCCCTCTATACTATACCCCCTTAGGTTCCCCCCATGATTTAGGCTGATTCAGGGATAGTTCAGAATAGCTAAGGCTACTTAAAGGGGGACCCTAGGGAGTCGTGGGGGGAAGTATGGAGAGGGGTAGTGGGGCATGAAACAAGCAAAATCTAAACCCTAAACCCTAAACCCTAAATTCTAAACCCCCAAGACTCGGGGGACCCCGTTGCGCAACGCGACCGCGCCGCCGATCTTCGCTGGCTCGGACCGGGGCTCAGTATCGCCGAGGCCCAGCTGACCCAGGTCGTTGGCGCCTTTAGGGTTTATGGTTTAGGGTTTAGGGTTTATGGTTTAGGGTTTGAGGTTTAGGGTCTAGGGATTAGGGACTAGGGTTTAGGGTTTAGGTGCCGGTAGAAATCAGTCAACTAGACCTAAAAGCAACCTAGGAAAAAAAAAACAGGGCGCCCCTTTTTGGTCTAAAGGGGGGGAGGGGGGGTTCAGGGAGCCTAGACCCTAAGAAGAGAATCCAGGCCTATATATACATATATATATATATGCATATATATATATATATATATAGATAGATAAATATAGGTATAGATATAGATATCAATGTATAGATATATAGATATATAGATACATAGATATATAGATATATAGATATTCTAGATATATAGATATATAGATATATAGATATATAGATATATAGACATATAAATATATAGATACGTAGAGACATAGATATATAAATATATAGATACGTAGAGACATAGATATATGGATATAGAAATATAGACATAGATATATAGATACATAGATATAGATCTAGATATAGATGTAGACATAGATATAGATATAGAAATAGACATAGATATAGATATTAGTAGTAGTTAAAATGGTGGGTATATATATATATATACACACGATTTCAGTTTACCTCCTGGTGGGTATGGTGATGATTAGTCTGGCGCAGGTTGCCCTGTTTTTCCTCATCCCTGAACCCCAAACCGGACCCCCCTCCCTCCCTCCATCTCCCTCCATCTCCCTCCCCCCCCCCCCCCCCCCCCCCCCCCCCCCCCCCCCCCGTAGCTTTGCGGAATCTGGGCCCAGTCAAAGCGTAGCTGGGGAGTTCTACTGCAAGCCGTAACCCCAAAGCCTATAGACCCTGCACCCCTCAAGCCTGGACCACCGAAACCCTAAAACCTAAGCCGTAAACCCTCAACCATAAACCCTAAACCCTAAACCCCAAACCCCAAACTAAACGCTAAACCCTAAGCCCTAAACCCTAAATCCTAAACCCCAAACCCCAAACCCTAAACCCCAAATCCAAAACCCTAAACCCTAAACCCCAAATCCTAAACCCTAAACCCCAAACCCTAAACCCCAAACCCCAAACCCTAAACCCTAAATCCTGAACCCTAAGCCCTAAACCCTACATAACTGTCCCAAGTGGCCCCAGGCGTAGAGCTCGCCGCTGGAGAGCAGCGCAAGGGAGGAGGACTCCCCGCAAGCCACGGCCAAAACCCTGGTAGGGTTTAGGGTTTAGGGTTTAGGGTTTAGGGTTTAGGGTTTAGGGTTTAGGGCTTAGGGTTTAGGGCTTAGGGTTTAGGGCTTAGGGTTTAGGGCTTAGGGTTTGGGGTGGCAGTCCAGGGTTGAGAGGTGTACGGTCCAGGGTTTAGGGTTTAGGGTCCAGGTGGTCCAGGGTCGAGGAGTGTAGGGTTCAGGGTTCAGGGTTCAGGGTTTAGGGTTTAGGGTTTAGGGTTTAGGGCTTCGGGCTGAGGGAACAACCAGGGTTGAGGGGCGTAGGGTTGAGGGTTTGGGGTTGCAACCCTGAACCCAGAAGGTACCCCCCCACACCCCAAACCCCCGAAATGTTTCAGTCACAATACCCTGTACCCTAAACCCTAAACCCTAAACCCTGAACCCTAAACCCTGAACCCAAGATATTCCTACGGTGGCAAGGCTGCCGTCTTTTACGCTGCCTCACAAACGGCCACCTCGCTGCAAAATTGTCCTGCGTAAGGAGTTCCTGTCATGATATGGTCCCTTTTGAAGGGGCTCCTATGATCATATGAGGAGTTCCACGATGATACAGTACCTTTTCAGGGGTTCCTACTACATCACGGAGGCTTATATTGGCGGTTTTAGGGCATTTGTGGGTTGGAGCTGTAGAAGTCGGGTTTTTGGAGCCTCCTGGAAGGCTTGGATCAAGACAAATGTGATGCGTTCACCAAGCCAGCAAGAGGAGCTACATGTCTCAGAAGTCTCGAGGTTGAAGCAAGAGGCTTTAGGGTTTACGGTTTAGGGTTTAGGGACACCCTAATGAAACCCTAAACCCTAAACCCTCAACTCTATCAGCCTCACCCAAGTCCAAACCCTCCACATCCCCAGGCTGTGTGCCTGTTTTGTTAGGGTTATGGGTTCAGGGCTTACGTCAAACTTGTTAGAGACTTGAACAAGCATGATCTTGAACATGGGTGTGGGGCCTCTGAAGGCCCTGAACCCTAAACCCTAAACCCTCAACCCTCAACCCTAAACCCTAAGCCCTACCTAAACCCTAAACAGCAGTCACACCAAGTGTGTTGGCCCGGGCCCATGCGCCTGTAAATCTGCGGAAGGCCGCGCACCTCCGAAACAGAAGTCTAACCCTGAACCCTAAACCCTAAACTCGAAACCCTAAACCCTAAACCCTAAACCCCAAACCCCAAACCCTACACCCTAAGCATTGTGGATCCTCTCGGGCTTAGGGCTCAGGGGTCGAGGGTTGAGGCTTATCTTCTAAGGCACGAAACGCCCAAAAGCCCAACTCAGCGGGTCTTTGTAGGGAGCCTTTGTGGGTTTAGGGTTTAGGGTTTATTTAGGGGTGGAAGGTAGGTTTCAGGGGGCGCGCCCGGCAGGCCTCTAAGCAGTACCAAGGCACGGATTGCCTTTATTACTTGGAGGTTCATGGGTACTTATAGCCCCAACTACTCGACCCAGGAGCAACCTAGGAATACAAAGGGCGCCCGTTTTGGCTTTAAGGTGAGTATATGGAATCCCAACCCTAAAAAAAAGGAAAGAAGGGCCGACTCCGGGTCCTAGACTAGAAGTCTACTTGTAGCCTACTTAGAGGACTTAGGGGGCTTGTAATTTAGGGTTTAGGGTTTAGGGTTTAGGGTTTAGGGTTTAGGGTTTAGGGTTTAGGTGCAGTTAGAATTGGGGTTACAAGTAGCTCCACGTAGGGAGCCCCAGAGTTTGTCAGGAGTCTACCCCAAGGGTGTAGGGTGCAGGGTCTTGGGCTTAGGGCTCAAGCCCTGAATCGCAGTTGCAAGGGCCCTCAGTAGGGGCCCCTAGTTGGGAGGCCCTTCTATACCCCCCTTACTTACCCTACACAGCCCAAGGGCTCAGACTTCAGAACTCTCTGTAAAGTTCGGGATTTTTAGGTACATGGACCCTTAGGGAAAAGGGTGCAACACATGGGCAAACATCGTGGGCACCTGAGCTTCAAGCCCTAAACCCGCACAGCCCGTTTGTATGGGCCCCCCACAACCCTAAACCCTCAACACCCTAAACCCTAAACCCTAAACCCTAAACCCTAAACCCGAAACCCTAAGCCCTGTTTCAGGTTTTGACCTTGTGGCCGAGGAAGAAGTAGGTGCTGTGGGCTTTCAGGCTCGAGAGGGAGGGACCCGAATCTCTAAACCCTAAACTGCCCTAAACCCTAAACCCTAAACCCTAAACCCTAAACACCCTAAACCCCAAACCCTAAACGTTGATGGGGTTCAGGGTAAGTACAGGTTTTTCGGAGGTGGGGGGGCTGCCTAAATGACTACACCGCACCCCCCATCCTCTTGCACGATGAACCCCAGGAATGCCTAACACCCCAAACGCCCTACAATTGCCCCAAACCCCATCAAAAGTTTAGGGTTCAGGTTTTAGGGTTTATGGGGTTGATGGGGTTTACGGCTGCCAATTTTAAGCTCGGGTCTTGGGGTCTTGGGCTTCTTCAGGGTTTTGGCTGTGTTTCTAGCTTCCGGGTTTTGGGGCTTGGAGTTTAGGAGTAGGGTTTAGGGTTTAGGGTTTAGGTTTAGGGTTTAGGATTTAGGGTTTAGGGTTTAGGGTTTCGGGCTTAGGGGTGGATTGAGTCAAAAACATCCTCCACCGGTGTGGGCCGAGGCACTGCGCCAGGGCGCTGTCTGCCGAGGGCCCCAGCTTTGCCGTGCCCGACCTTTCGAAGGAGTCTTGGTTGGAAGGCTGAAATGGGAATGGGGTTTAAGGCTTAGGCCCGAAACCCTAAACCCTAAACCCTAAACCCTACACCCTAAACCCAAGTACACTCAAACCAAAAGCCTAGGCCCAAACGCCTTACGGACCTGGCGGAAGTCCACGCCAAACCAGCGCCGAGCTCTGGCCACGAGTGATGGGGTTCGTCCCCCCCGACTATGTACCCTTTTAGCGGGGTTCTTGGCCCGTAGGTACGCAGAGCATATAGAGGGAGGATAGTAGTTATATGTAATTTCCGCACTATATACCCCTTGAGCGGGGTTACACGCCGGTAGGTACGTAGAGCATACAGAGGAAGGATAGTAGTTGAAGGTTTGGGATTTGCAGCTTCGTATGCTTCGTAAACCTCTGATGAAGCCCAGCAAGACGCCAAACCCTGATGTAAACCTAAACTCCCTAGGTCCCAACCCCGAAACCATAAACCCTAAACCCTAAACCCTATCAACCGGTGACCCCGTGGAACCTGACCGAACTCATTGTTCCGGCCCCAGGAGATTGCGGTGCCTTCCCAGCGCGGCGTGGACATCGGGAGTTCTGGGGGGCCTGTACCTTTACCTTGTGATACCTGTAAGGTTCGTTTTGGGTTTATACCCTGAACCCTAAACCCTAAGCCCTAAACCCTAAACCCTATGCGAAGAAGGGTGCGCAGATCGATTGGGCTGGTTCTTTCACCCCGGAGACCGTGGCACATCAGGCCGGGTGGCGGGGTACCCAAAGAGCCCAATATCCCTTAGATAGGGAATATTGCTTCATTTATACAGGGATCCTTAATATGATTTCAGGAATATTCCTTAAAAAAAGGGATACTGGGCTCTTTGGGTATTTGAGCTCGGCAACCGCAACTTGTGCCTCTCCCTGCACTCCAGTCTTCGGGTATGGGATTTTGGAAAGACGGTCTGTGGAATGCTTCAACTAGGATGCTCAGTAGCCCAGGATTAAACAGGGTACCCTTCTTGCTTAACGGGGTTTATAAGGGAACCTAACCCCCCCAAAAAAAAGGGAATAAGGGCACTACTGGGCATCCTAGTCAAGCACAAGGGTAGTACCGAAGTGCCGAAGTGTTCAAGAAAGTACTAAAGTCGAGGCCGCGCATTCCTCGGACAGGAACCAGCTGTCCCAGTAAACGATGTTCAAGATTTCCGGGGCCAAAGCAGCGCCACTGCTGACCATTGTAAAGCCGCCTTTGCCGAGTTAGAGCTGCTTGTGCAAATGTGGGCGTGGCGTACTGTTGCAACATCTCCTGAGTAACGACGGACTTGTGACCAACCCCTCTAGGATGTCAAGCTTCGGGATCAAATGAGCCTTTTGACGATTCAATTCAATCCGTCCCGGGCGAGCCTGCATCCGTCACCTGAGCGTCTTCAAGAATAAGACCCTCTCTCTTCGTTTCTTTCCGGCAACAGGGATGGCAGCCCGTCGCACACATGGTTTTGATGCGGAAAACTTCACACGCACGTCACATAATCATAATCGCATACTTGGAGCATACGTGCGTTTCGGATGGACATGATCTGCATGGTTAGCCTTCATGACAAATATAAACATGCCCACCGACTTGTTTAGCCGTCCCAGGTAAGCCATGTGAGCTGTTGGGTAGATCAGAAAGCAGCGATGTAGATGTTGTTTTGCTGTGCGCTTCATGTATAGCACAAGCTTGAAAGCAACTCACACACCTATTCCTGGACATGTATATGCATCTTCCGAATGTTGCCGGCGTCTAGAGCACCCCATAAGACCACATCCGCTGCTGCGTCACACACAAAGAGTTCGGCTTTCTGCTATAGGGCAACGTGCTGGAAAAAAACCTAAACCCCTAAACCTAGAAACACTAAACTCTAACCTCAACCCCAACGCTGGCTATATGCAATCATCATGCTGGCGGTTGCAAGACCCGCGCAATGGCAAAGGGTTTTAGTTTAGGGGTTTGGGTTCCGCGTGAATATCTGCGCTTGAAGAAAGCCGGCGCTGCACCAAGTTCCCTAGCAGAATGCTTGTAGCTAGCGACAACAGTGGGGACCAAATAAACCGTAAAAGGGCTTCAGGTTCATATATCTTAATGGGGATTATAATTAGTAGTATAAGTTGGTATATTCACCCTGTAAGGTTCAGTTCGTTCACAAGGAACTACATGAGACAACTACACTCAGTGCGGTCTTGTCACATACTGCAGCCCAATTGAGAAAACGCTGTCCAAGCCGCCAACGTGACGGTGGGCATGTAAACGCCGTGTTGTTCCATCGAGTTTGTCATCACGGGGGCTCTTCATTTCATTCATCCCTAAACCCTAAACCCTGAATCCGAAACCCTGAACCCCAAGCCCGTGCATCGGAAAGCTGCATCGAGCATTGAGTCAGCGCTGTTTGCGGGTGCGTAGGTGCCTTTCAAAGATTGAAACCCTAAGGGTCCATGTACCTATATGCTATATACTTGGGCCTAAACCCTAAACCCTAAACCCTAGACCCTAAACCCTATATTGGCACATTGATGCTTTGGGAAAGGATTGGGGAACCGTGGAGTGTTCAACTTGCGTCTTGGCAGCGTGTCAGTGACACGCTCTGCTTGAAAAAGAGTCAGGTTTCCAACACCCTGGCCTCCCCTAGAGACGTGGGTTTAGGGTTTAGGGTTTCGGAAACCCCTAAACCCTAAACCCTAAACCCCAAACCCTAAACCCTAAACCCTAAACCCCTAATGTCGGAAAACCCCAAATGAATCTTAGAACCCCAGGATGCTAACCCTGATGCCCTTGGCCCTAGCCCAGTGATAATATCGAGTGCCTCACGGACCCTGAACCCGAAACCCGGCCCTAACCCTAAACCCTAAACCTTAACCCTAAACCCTAAACCCTAAACCCTGAACCCTAAACCCTAGACCCGTCACGATTGCTCCTAGACGTTGGCCTGACTGTCAGTCACCTCAAAGAGGCCCAGCCTTATAGAGACGGTTTAGGGTTTAGGGTTTAGGGTTTAGCGTTTAGGGTTTAGGAATTAGGGTTTAGCGTTTAGGGTTTCGGGCTTAGGCAGCAACTCTATCAAGCCTAAAACCCTAAACCCTAATGCCTTCACCCCCCCCTGACTCATGGTTTTGGGAAGAAATAGTTTTGAACAACGAACCCAAATACTAAACTAGGTTGACTCTTGAAAACCATCTGAATACATTCTTACACATGAACCTCGTAAACCCAATATGAAGGGCAAACAGAAAATATCCCCCGGGCCCATGGGATCCTCACTATGGCGAGGCCAAGTCTCTCTTAGGCGAGTCGGTTAGTTTCAAGGCCCCTTAATAACCCTAAACCCTAAACCCTAAACCCTAAACCCTAAACCCTAAACCCTACACCCTGAACCCTAGGGGAGCCCTGCCAAACCGACCATACTTCAAGGACCGTATGAAGGGACCATGTACTTGCTCCCAGAGCATGGGAGTCTATGTGCCCATACAATAGCTGGTACGAAGACCCTAAACCCTAAATTCTAAGCCCTCAACCCTAAGCCCCTAAACCCATAAGTCCAGAAACCCTAAACCCTGAACCCTAAACCCCATTATTGCTATGGGGTGGGGGTGGGGGGGGGGGGAGGGTTGCGAAGTCGGGCCCCTTCAATGTTCCCACGGCAGTATGGAGCCTTATGTTCAGTCTCGCGGATGAAGGTGCCACCCGAAACCTGACAAACCCAAAAAATTGTGTAAGCCTAAACCCTAAACCGTAAACCCCAAACCCTAAACCCTAAACCCGAAACCCTAAACCCTAAACCCCAACCCCTAAACCCTAAACCCTAAACCCCAAACCCCCAAACCAAAGCAGGAGCCAAGCATCTGCTACAATGTGGTCGCGGCCACCGCTGACGGCAGTGAGTCTTGTGGACTCCAGCCTTGGTAGACATGCACCACTAGGAGAGCGAGGGTTTAGGGTTTAGGGTTTAGGGTTTAGGGTTTAGGGTTTAGGGTTTAGGGTTGAGGGTTGAGGGTTTAGGCTACGAAATGCCGGTATGAGGTTTGGGGTTAAGGGTTCCTAAACCCCTACTAAGAACCCTGATGTCCTTATGGAGTAGTACCTGCCCTAGACCCTAAATCCAAAGCCCTTAACTTGCAGGGTTCTTAAGGCGAAGGGGGGTTCCAGGGGGGGGGAACCTTAGGGAAGCTTAGGGAGCCTTTGGGAGTAGTGGGAGTATAAGGGAACCTTAGTTTACATACCCCCCTTGAGCCCCCCTCCCTTAAGAAGACTATAATTGACCCCCAGCCCTCGAACTCAAAAGCCCTAAATCCCAAGCCCCTCAAACCCTAAGCATCAAATCCTAAACCCCTAAATCCTAACCCAAAAATCTCCAAAACCCTAAACATCGAAGCCTCTAAACCCTAAAACCTCAAACCCTAAAGCTCTAGGCCTCGAAACCCTCTACCATGAACCCAACACCTCAAAACCCTAAGCCTCTAAACCCTTGACCCTAAACCGGCTTGGATCTTATCTCTTTAGCATCTTAGGCGAGTTTCATGATCCCTTAGAAGCGGCCCATAAAAGGGGACCCCCTTTTTCCCCCTTATGTGCCCTGTACAACCGGCCCTTAAAAGGGGACCCCTATATCCCCCTCATGTACCCTGTGACCACCAAAGGGCCCATACTTCGGAACGGAACCCTCTAGGAGAGGTACGGGACCATACTAAGGGCCCATGAAACTACGCTTGGAGAGCAGCCCATTCTGAGATGAACAGGCTGCACCCTTTGGGGGCTTGGGGCGTTTAAGGTTTTGGGGCTTAGGGCTTAGGATTCAGGGCTTTGGGGATTTTAGGGCTTTGGGGATTTTGGGGGTTTTAAGGTTTAGGGCTTTAGGTTTTACAGTAGGGTTTAGGGTTTAAGGCTTAGGATTTACGGTTTCTCGGGCGTCGGGCTGAACCGAAAACCTGTAGACCTGAGCCTTGAAAAGCAGAGTCAGGCTTGGGGGTCCCTTAACCCTAAACTCTAAACCCTACACCCTAAACCCTAACCCCAAACCCCTAACCCCTAAACCCCCCCTACCCCTTAGTATTAAAAAACCCTAGTATACTATAATATAACTATAATGGGTGTTTTTAAAATAGGGGGTAGGGGGGGAATTTAATATTAGGGGGAGGGGAGAAAACCTCTAACCCCTAAACCCTAAACCCCCCTAAATCCCTTTAAACCCCTATAGACCCTGCACCCCTAAACCCCTAAACGCCGAAACCCCTACACCCCTAGACCCTCTGAAACATATTCTTATATGGTAATCCTCTTAAACCCAATACGGGAAAATATGAAATGTCCCTTAAGGGCCTACCTACACCCCTAGACCCTCATGCAGACGTTGGCCAGGCAACTCATCGAAGGCGGTAGGCAGCGGGCTCGCGCTGTCCCGCTGACCATCCTCCTTTGCTGAGAGCTCGTAAGGTTTTGGGGGTTGTAAGGTCAGGGTGTGGAGACTTAGAGTGTGGGATTTTGGGTTAGAGTGTGGGGTTTTGGTCATTAGGGTTTTCGTGTGGGTGATCCATAAGAATGGCACAGCTTTCTCCAGGCTTTGGCTTTAACAGCTTGGAGGGGTTGGGTCGAGGGCTTGGGGTTTCAACTCAACATGCCATAAAAAACGCTCCGAACGCTGAGTTGCGAAGTTGCAGCCCTAGCTGGCTGTGAACGAAGAAAATCACGCAAAGCGAATGGCGCACGAAGGCCCTAGACATTGAAACGCAGACACCTCCTCGCGAAGGAAGCCGCCGTCGTTGTTGCCGGCGGCAAATAGCCGCCTCGGAGCTAAATGAAAAAACATGAAAGGGTCTTCCGAAATTAGGGTACCTTTTGTTTGACGGGTTCCTCTAAGCAGGATTTTGCTATTTTTGGGGTAGCCCTGTGTCGAACCCTCAACCCTAAGCCCTGGGAACGCTAACGGGGGATTCTCTACATTATGGAACCTTTTTTGGGATACCCTATATATCAGGCTCCGCATTAACCCTAAACCCTAAACCCTAAAACCCTAAACCCCTAATCTTGGGAATCCCCCAGTTCTTGCGCTGAACTGCGAGGCTTCATCGGGTTTGCTTGGATTGGGGCTTGAGGTTCAGGGTTGAGGGTTGAGGGCTTCGAGTTGCAAGTCCTCCGAAGCCCTGAAAACCTAGTACCCTGAAAACCTAAACCCTAAACCTTACACCCTAAACCCTTAACCCTAAAAACCCAAACGGTTAAGTTTCGTTTAGAGATTGGCAAGGGCGTGGCAGCCCGAGAACCTCAACCCAAAACCCTACAACTCCAAAGCGGTAATTGGACTAGAAGCTAACGCTACATATTTGGATGTTCCCGCTCATACGTCCTTGATCTGGATAACAATAGGGGTATACTGTAACCCCTATTCAGGACTGTTAGTATAAGGGGAACTTCCCAAATCAGACCCTACAATCCTGAGACTAGGTAAACCCTCAGCGCCCCTGCAAAAAAGATAAGAGTATGAAGCCCTTTGAAACCCCACAAAACCATTTTGTGGGCCCAAAACTTGCCCCAAGCTCCCACTAGGCCAACCCCCCCCCCCCGAGAAGACTTGGGCTTAGGGGTTAGAGTTTAGGGTTGGGATGCTCCCCCTTATTCCACCAGTCCTTCAGAGGGATTACAATACCCCCTATGCTCTCTCTTAGGCAGAAGCCCCCCAACCCCCCGTAAGAGACTGGGGGAGTGGGGGAGCAGGAGAAGCCCCCCACCCCCTGGCCTCCTCCTCCACCTTTTTCTGCGGCACTGCTTGGGCTGCGGGTGCCACTGGGGGGGTCGGGACCTCCTCCTCCTCCTCCTCGCCTCGAAAGAGGCGCTCAGCCTCGGCGTCGTCCGCGACGTTCGCCGAGGACTCCTCGTCCTCCTCGCTGCTGGTGACGGCCTGGCAGCCTTTCATCAAGGCCATCGCCAACATTCCCCAGAGCCACGCTCTCATGAGGACCATGGTGGGATCCTTGAGCGGGATCTCCTACGTGCTCCGTGGCTTAAGCTTCTGTGAAAGTGTCAGGTGTGCCTATGCCTGCCCTAGAGCTAAAGTGTGCCTATGCCTGCCAACTGCTGCCCTAGAGCTAAAGTGTGTCCACAGTGCTATGGTGCTGTAGTGCTGCTGCCATGCTGCCATGCTGTCGTGTTTGCTCTGCGGTCAGGGCTGCGGTCCCTGCCGCTTACTTGAACCATGGAGCGGCGCGGACATGTATTAAGGTTAGGGCCTTCTCGGAAGGGGATATAGGGATTAAGGCTTATGCAGGGCACTTGGCTGGCACTCCTACAGGGACGCAAGGGGTTAGGGTTGCAGGGCACTCTAAAGAAAATCGGTTACAGCCACGGCAAAAGTCACTGGTTTTTAATCATCAGTTTAAAGTTTTCGCGCCGCACCGCCGCACCGCGCCGCACCGCGCCGCACCGTTCTCGGCAAAAGTTCGGCATCCCCCCCACGCACCACCGCCGCCGCACCGCACCGCACCGCACCGCACCCTCCGCACCGCACCGCCACCGTTCTCAGCAAAAGTCCCCCATCTCCCCCGCGCACCACCACCACCGCACCGCGCACCGCCGCGCCGCACCGTTCTCGGCAAAAGTTCCACATCTCCCCCACACATCGAATTTACACCCTTAACATTGCGTCACGCGGCATGCACAAATGAACGGCATGCACAAATGTACGCGTTTCGCGGCATGCAAAAAGAAACGCGTTTCGCGGCATGCACAAATGAACGCGTTTCACTCCACAGCTCCGCAGCCTCAGAACTGCATCCTGTTGCGATTCCTCACTCGCAAATGTTCTGGCCTCAAAATCGGCTGCAGCGATGCTCCTGTGAGACCTGAAACTGCACTCTGATGCATGATAGCATCGAAAGCTCCTAGAACTGCGTGCGCGAGCTCACGGAGAACCAGCGCAGCGACGAGGCGATCTTCCGCTTCCTGCGGTGGCTGCGGGTGGACGAGCCAGAGCAGCCGCCGCTGCGGGAGGCCGTGCAGGCGGTGCGGGAGCGCTTCCCGCGACGCGGCCACCCCGACACCTGCCTCGTCATCTCCCACGCCCACAGGATGGCCATCAACGAGCGAGAGAACCGGCGGCTCGCGCCGGAGGGCGCGCTGCTGGTGGAGCACCGGGCGCAGGGGCCCGCGGGCACGAACCAGCCGCAGACGATGAGAGTGTGGCCCGGGCTGAGGCTCGTGGGCGCGGGCGGCAGGGTGCCCAAGGGCTGCTTAGCGACGCGCGCGAAGTGAGGGGGCGGATCTCGCGGAGCTGCTGCGCCACACGCGGCTCTGCCACGCGGTCACGTACGCCTCCTGCCAGGGCCTCACGCTGCGGGGGAGAGTGTGGCTCTGCGACGCCGAGATGGCCGGAAGGGCAAAAAAAAAAAGCGTTGCGCGCGGCAGCTGCGGCGCGGTGGCACCCTCCTGGCTTCCCCCCCGTAGGGGGTACTAGAGCCCTCCCACCACGTCAAGGCGGGGTAAAAAAGGCCGGAGCGGCACGGGCGGAGCCCGGTAAAGGGAGGCGGCAGGTGTGGAGTGCGTGAACAGAAGCCCGCACCACTCATCTGCTGCGGCTCCTCGACCGCGCCCGGACTCGCTCCTGACACAGGGGCAGTGGGAGGAGGAAGCTTGCAGGCAGTTTGGGGCGCCTCGTCCACCTCCTCCCGCTGCGGGCGGCGCGGCGGCGGCGGCGCGCCTGCGGCCAAGGGGGGCTGGGGGAAGGTAGGGAGAGAGAGAGAGAGAGAGAGAGAGAGAGAGAGAGAGAGAGAGAGAGAGAGAGAGAGAGAGAGAGAGAGAGAGAGAGAGAGAGAGAGAGAGAGAGGGAGAAGAGCCTCCGCCCGGAGCTCCGCCTCTCTCACCACCAGGACCAGGTGGCGAGAGATGTGCTCCTGCACCTGCACCTGAGTAGACAGGGAGAAGGGTTCGGGAGGGTGGCGCAGGGTGAGACCACAGAGCTCTGCCTCCCGCTGCGCGGGTGACAAAGCCAAAAAGAGTTCGAGAAACCTGGTCATGGCTGCGGCACACATCACGCAAGTAGGGCCATTCTCGGAAAGGGATAGGGCTTTTAGGGGCTTAGGCAGGGCACTTGGCTGGCACTCCTACAGGGACGCAAGGGGTTAGGGCTGCAGGGCACTCTAGCGCGCCGCACCGCGCCGCATCGCTCTCGACAAAAGTTCGGCATCTCCCCCACACACCCACGCCGCCGCACCGCCGCACCGCACCGCGCCGCACCGCGCCGCCGCACCGCCGCACCGCCGCACCGCCGCCGCTCTCGGCAAAAGTTCCCCATCTGCACACATCGAATTTACACCCATAACATTGCGTCACGCGGCATGCACAAATGAACGGCATGCACAAATGTACGCGTTTCGTGGCATGCAAAAAGAAACGCGTTTCGCGGCATGCACAAATGAACGCGTTACGCGACATGCACAAATGAACGCGTCACGCGACATGCACAAATGAACGCGTTTCGCGGCATGTGCAAATGAACGCGTCACGCGGCATGCATGTGAACATTTTTGTCGCATCACGACGGCATCATGACACATTTTTTGTCGCATCACGACGGCATCATGAAACATTTTTGTCGCATCACGAAGGCATCATGGCTGCAAAAAGAGCGCCTCTCTCTTAGGCAGAAGCCCCCCAACCCCCCCCACAACACAGCTGAGAGGATCGAGGATCTACGTTTGAGGAGTGTCGTTCTAGGAGCTTTCGACGCTAAAATGCATCAGAGTGCAGTTTCAGGTCTCACAGGAGCATCGCTGCAGCCGATTTTGAGGCCAGAACTGTGGAGTTCCACGCTGTTTCACTCCACAGCTCCGCAGCCTCAGAACTGCATCCTGTTGCGATTCCGATTACGAGCAAAATGTTCTGGCCTCAAAATCGGCTGCAGCGATGCTCCTGTGAGACCTGAAACTGCACTCTGATGCATTTTAGCGTCGAAAGCTCCTAGAACGACACTCCTCAAACGTAGATCCTCGATCCTCTCAGCTGTGTTGTGGGGGGGTTGGGGGGCTTCTGCCTAAGAGAGAGCCCTATGACTAAGGACTGTTAGTATAGAGTATAGGGGGGAAACATCCCAAGTTCAGGGTTTGGGTGTTTAGGGTTGGAAGGAAGATCCCAGAGCCCAACTATAAGCCCTCAACCCTAAACCCTAAGCCCTATAGACCCTAAACAATAAACCCTAAACCCTAAACCCTAAACCCAGTTCAAGGCGCTCCGTATTCGAGATGACGCAGCTATAGTCGTAGCCGGCAAAGACCTGGCGAGCACGGCTTCTAGACCTAGGAGTAGCCTAGGAATAACAAGGGTCCCTAAACCCTAAACCCTAAACCCTAAACCCTAAACCCTAAACCCTAAACCCTAAACCCTAAACCCTAAACCCTAAACCCTAAACCCAACCCCAAAAAAAAAATAAGGGCCAAACCCAACAAAAGCCTCAAGCCCAACAGGAAAAAATGGTAGTGCCTTTTTTCCCGGGACATACGTTGAGGTTCAGCTAGGGCTTGCGGTTCCTTAAGGGTCCATGTGCCTCAAAAGGGGATACTTAAGGCACAGGGTACGTCCTATATTCCGAATTAAACCCTCACTGAACCCAAATTAAACCCTAACCCTTTAGGGTCCCGGTAGGTGGGAGTCTTAGGGGGCACCTTCCTTGGGGGGCTCTTATAAGGAGTATGGCATTTGGGGGGTGTATTCGCCATATGGGGTTTAGGGTTTAAGGTTTAGGGTTTAGGGTTTAGGGGACCCCTGGTTGGGTCTTACCGATAGTACGGCACCGACCCCAAAAAAGGAACCCTGAGTCAGGTTTAGGGTTTAGGGTTTCCTTGTTGGTTTAAAGGTGATTACAAGGGAACCTGGCCTTTAACCTTAACCAAGAAAGGAAGTGGGGCCGACTCTGGGTCCTAGTCTTGAGGTTTAGGGTTTAGGGTTTAGGGTTTAGGGTTTAGGGTTGAGGTTCTTAGAGAAGATCATGACCGCCTACATTCGCCCTGCACATTTCCAGGGCGACAGGGCTTCCAGAAGGATTGCCATAAACATACACCATTGTTTGCCAGAAATCCCACCCTTGAGCACTATGTTTAGGGAGAAACTGCCGGCCTTGATCTCTAAAGCCTCAGCCCTAACCCTGACCCCTTAACCCTGACCCACAAAACCCCAAACCCTGAAGCCTGAACCCTAAACCCTGAACCCTAAACCCTAAACCCGGTACATGCAGCCACGGGGGAGATCTTTCGTCGCACGCCTGCCGTACCTGTCGCCGCTCGAGGGCATCAATGAACCTTTGCCGCAAGCATGAGGTATCTTCAGGGGGATACCCTAAACCCCAAACCCCAAACCCTAAACCCTAAACCCCAAACCCTAAACCCTAAGTCCTAAACCCTAAATCCTAAACCCTAAACCCTAAATCCTAAACCCCAAACCCTAAGTCCTAAACCCTAAATCCTAAACCCTAAACCCTAAAGCCTAACCCTCGAAGCCCTAAACACTCAACATAGGGCCGAGGGATATTACTTGGAGGATGCTGAAGACATGGCGAGGCCCGACGCAACCCTCAACCATAAACCCTAAACCCTAAACCCTAAAACCCAAATTCAGGGTTGTGAATAACGGTTTTGGAGGTCTAGGTTGAGCGCAGCAAGTCTTAAAGACGCGCCGAAGCCCCCCGCCTCCGCGCCGCTCCCCAAACCCTGAACCCTAAACCCTCATCCCTAAACCCTGAAAACACTAAACCCTAAACCGCATAAATCTCAAACCCCAGAAAGGACCCTAAACCCACCTACCCCCCCCCCCCCACCATCTTGAACCCTCCTAACCGACCTTGTGCCATACCCTAAACCCCAAACCCCAAAACCCTTAAACCTAAACCCTAAACCCTAAATCCCAAACCCCAAAACCCTGAAACCCTTAAACCTAAACCCTAAACCCGAAAGCCCAAATCCTAAATCCCAAACTGGCCATAAACCCCGTACCCTTCTTAGGGGCTGAGTACCGTAGCCCAAGAAAGGTCAATCTTTGGTTGATTTTTTTTGAAATGGGACTACATATGACAAAACCGTTTCAAGTTTAAGTACCCAGCCCCTAAGCCTTAAATGCAAAACACACCAATAGCCCCCCGATAAAAGGGTACCCGAAACCCTCAACCCTAAACCCAAAACCCTATAAACCCTAAACCCTAGACCCTAAACCCTAAACCCTACTTTCGGAACACCCCTACCTGGGTGCCCCTGCGAAGGCTGCAGACAGCTGTCCGCGGATTTCGGCTCCTTCATGCACTGTCCTGGGGGGTCACAGGTGCGTTTTGCATTGAAAGGGTATGGGGTTTAGGGAACCCTAAACCCTAAACCCTAAACCCTAAACCCTAAACCCTAAACCCTAAAGGGTTTGGGGTTTAGGGTTTGGGGTTTTAGGATCTAGGGTTTAGGAGGTCACAAAAGCCGCGGGCTGATGTCAGTGAGGTACGAAAGGGTGCGTGGGTCTAGGGACCCTAAAGGGTTTAGGGTTTAGGGTTTAGGGCTTAGGGTTTTAGGGTGTTGTAGGGCTTAGGGGTTAGGGTTTCGGATTTTAGGATTTAGAATTTCGGGTTTAGGGTTTAGGGGCCAAAGAAACCATTTGCTGAATCAAGGACAACACAAGCAAATAAAATAGCAATCCCTATCCTGTTCAGGAAGAATGTGTTATTCAATTATGTTAGGGGGGGTTTTATGCAAATAGTAGTGGCAGTGAGGTCCCAAAGGGTTCTAGCGATTTAGTGTTCGGGCTTTAGGGTTTAGAGCTAGGGTTTATGGTTTATGCTTTAAGGTTTTTGGTTTTTGGCTCAGGGCTTAGTGCTCAGTAGGACCTCAACCTTGGGGACAAAAAGAAACCCCAGAGTGGTTATGGTTTAGGGCTTTTGCAGAGTTCAGGGTTCAGGGTTCAGGGTAGGGTTCAGGGTTCAGGGTTTAGGGTTCCGGGTGTTCATGTATTAGGCTGGCTTGTAAGGGTTTAGGCTGACGTATGGAAAGCCAAACCCTAAACCCGAAGCCCTAAACCCTGAACCCAAAACCCTAAACCCTAAACCCTAAACCCTAAACCCCTGACTCGACTCTCTCTTGGATGCCTGCATCGTTGGCCCCCCACGTCAGCACGTAGGTCGGCATCGCTTCTTCTATCGACATGCCGCAAAAAAAAATCGTCACAAAAGGCCGCTAGACCCAAGGGTAACCTAGGAATCAAGAGGGTGCCTTTTTTCGGGGGTTTTAAGGGGGGTTCTACAGGAACCCAAAGCTCCCAACAAAAAGAAAAGAAGGGCCTACTGTGGGTCCTCAGGAAGGTTTAGGGTTTAGGGCTTTAGGGCTTTAGGGTTTAGGGTTTAGGGTTTAGGGTTTAGGGTTTAGGGTTTAGGGTGGGCTTGCGGATGAATACAGAGCTTGATAGGCCGTGGCCCAACATGCTTCTAGATCTTTCGGAATACTGTTGCTTGCACTTGCCACACCCCTACGCCCTAAATCCTAAACCCTAAACCCTCGAAAGCATGTTACAGGCTCCGCAAAAATGTTCAGTCTTCGGATCTTAGGAACTCGGTTTGCCACTTTGGGGGCAGGGTCTGCCAGGTGTTGAATTTGAAGCTTGCGCGAGCCAAGGCAAGGATCAGGCGTATAGCAGATGTGCTGCGCTTAAGGCCCCCAAACCCTGAACCCTAAGCCCTCGACCCTAAGCCCTAAACCCCAAACCCTAAGCCCTAAGCCCTAAACCCTAAGCCCTAAACCCCAAACCCTACAAGCCAACAAGGCCCGGCCCCCAACTCCCTAAGTGCAAGCAGTCCCGCCCGAGCACCTGCGAGATCGCAGACCCAAAAGTCGTTTGGGGGACTTGAGGGGGGGGGGGGGGGTACGGGTTAGGGGTTAGGGGTTAGGGATTAGGGTTTAGGGTTTAGAGCTTAGGGTTTAGGGCTTAGGTTTTAGGTTTTAGGTTTTAGGGTTTAGGGCCAGGGTTTAGGGGGTCTCTACACCCTACATGTAGCCTGTTTAAAGCTCAGGGCTTTGAAAAAAGAAACATTCAACACACCCCTTGGACGTAGCATTGAAGATATTAAGATCTTGGCAGCATCAGCCCCTCTATTCTCTGATCAAGGACACGGAGTTAAAGGGCATGGGTTTGGAGAATGCTCAGTTATTGTTCTTAAAGGATCAATCCTAAGCCCTAAACCCTTCAGGGTTTGGGAGTGTATGGGGGGGAGGTTGCGGGGTTTGGAGGGTTGTGCGTGTTGGTGCTTTAGGGTTGCCACAGAGCCCAAACGGACCTTAATAGGGTATACTGGGGAGAAGAAGTACGCACAAATGGCAAAATAGTAGGGGTACCCCAGATATACCCCGAAACACTGCAGTCCTGAATATCGCACCCCTCTAGAAAATGAGAAAAAAGTCCCAGTGTAGGAAACCCATAGTTCGAGACGGTGGGGCCCTTAAGAAATGAAGTTATCTTCGTGGGCATGGCTTTCTGGGGGCTTTCAAGCTGGCCCTAAATCCTGCCTATCCCAAGCCCATGGTTTAGGGCTTGGGGTTCTACTGTTTGGGGTTTAGGGTTTAGGGTTTAGGGTTTAGGGTTTAGGGTTTAGGGTTTAGGGGGGGGGGGGGGGGGAATGTAACCCAAGGTTCCCTAACACTCCCCACCACTCCCTAGGCTCCCTAACCAAGGGTTTTGTAGGTACCTACCCCCCATGAGCCCCCCCGTCCTTAAGAACCCTATCAACTTGGCAGCCCACGAACCAATTTATTATAAGGGCACCCGTTTTTGGGGGTTGGCTACTTTATAAGGGAACAACAAAGACGGGCACAAAAGGGTACCACTGGCCTACCACAAGATAAGCTTCACCTGACCCCTGGAACCCTAATTGGGGTCGAGGGCTTCGGGCTATCATCCCCTCTACCCCCCCCCCCCCCCAAAAAAAAAAAAAAAAAAAAAAAGGAACCCTGGGACCCTACCTCCCAAAGTGCAAGGGTCCATGTACGTCAACATCTGAAACCCGTCATATCTGAATTCTGCTTCGTACATGGTTACTACGCCCTAAACCCTAAACTCTAAACCCTGAACCCTAAATCCTAGACCCTAAACCCGGAACCCTGAACCCTAAACCCTGAACGCTGAACCCTGAAGCCAAGCCTCTATGTTTCGTACACCCTAATCCCTAAACCCTCCATGGACCCCACCCACGGAGCTGGGAGACTGCGCCTCCACAAGCCACTGGCGGAACTTGCAGGGGGAGTCGCTTCCGCTCAGGTACCTGTGTAGGGTTCAGGGTTTAGGGTTTAGGGTTTAGGGTTTAGGGTTTCCCAAGCAAAATGGAAGTGTCATACCTACTGGCTCTTAGTAGGAAGTGATACATATCCCCCTAAACATTACCCTGAAGGGATGCTCTCTGGTTCCCTGCTAAGCAACAATAAGCAGGGCTTAGAGTTTAGGGCATAGGGTATAGGCTATAGGGTTTAGGGTTTAAGATGCATATCCCTGCTATTTCCCCCCCCCTTCCCAGAGTTTGGGGTTTAGGGGTTAGGGTTTGGCCTTCAATGACGTTTATGAAGAGCAGGTAAGCACAAGTAAGTGCGAACCTTGCTGGGGATGCCATGAAGATGTTAGGGTTCGAGGCAGGGCTTTAGGGTTTTAGGGTTTCAGAGTTTTAGGGTTTAGGGTCGAGACATCAGAAGCACCTTGAGCCCTTTCTTTGATGCGGGAACAAGCCCGAAAGTTCACCAGCACCAAAACCCTAAAACCTACTCGCTAGGGATTATATAGATGGGCACTTTTCGGGGTGATGGCCAAACCACTGCATTTGCCTAAACCCAAACCCTAACCCTAAACCCTACACCCTACACCCCAAACTTGTCACCCTGCTTGATTCCCAGGAGAGGAACAGTCCGCGGCTCCACGTGATGGTCAGACCTCGGGGGCATCCATGTATCCGAAAACTCCCAGCTCTTGTGGACCAAAATTACAAACCCTAAGCCCCAAACCCCAAACCCTAACCCCTAAACCCTAAACCCTGAACCCAAACTGAAAGTCTGTTCTAGGGTTCGGGGTGATCTAAGTGCTGGTCCACTTTGCTTCGGCTAGATTCTATAAGCTACTATTTGCCCACCCAAAAACAAATACGATTCTGGCTTATACGAGCAAGGCTGAGAATATTTTCTTTAAGTAGTCCGAGGGTCCTTAGGCAATGAGCAGCAAGTGTGTGCGACCTTTGAACTATGGGCCACTTGATTTCTGTTGAGGGCATATTCATGAAAGTGTACCACCCCTAGGGTTTAGGGTTTAGGGTTTAGGGTTTAGGGTTGAGACAGGGCAGGGTGGGGGGGTGTTCTCGGATGGCCCCTCAAAAAACATGGGAAAGAGATTCCTAAGTGTGATCCTCTCAAGCCCCTCTAAGGGCAAGCATCAAATCTCCCAAGGGCCTACCTAAACCCTAATTCCTAAACCCAAATACCCTACACCCTAAACCCTAAACCCTAAACCCTAAACCCTAATTCCGAAACCCTACCAAGTAAACAACCCCCAAGCCCCCCGGAACAACTACAAGCACCAAAGGGTGGTTCCCTTTGGTTCCCTGCTCGAGTTCGTCCTGAAGCTTTCTACTCAGAACGGTAGCCCTAAACCGTAAACCCGAAACCCTACCCAAAGGCTCCAATGTAGTTCCTTTTGGGTTAGTTAAGAGGGGATTCTGGTATACTACCCCCCAAAAAGGTACTACATAGGAGCCTTTGGCTAAACCAAGAGTGACGTGGGTGGACTCATAGGGTGCAGGGAAGATGACCATGGCAAATTCAACGGGAGGGGGTGGGACTGAGGAGGGGTCCTGGTCAACCCTAAGCCCGGAAACCTCGAAGCCCCATGACCCTGGTTTAGGGTTCAGCGGTTGAGGGTTTAGAGTGGATCGCCAAAGAACAAAGCTCTTTCTAAACACGACGAAGCCCTTTCTCAATACTACGAAAGGTGCTGGGGTCACAAAAGGGTTTAGGGTTTAGGGTTTAGGGTTTAGGGTTCAGGGTTTAGGGTTTAGGGTTTAGGGTTTAGGGTTTAGGGTTGTGCATGTTGATCTCATGCCTAAGCTCGATCTGAACTTCGGATCCTATACGCCAAAACCCGGTGAACATCAGAAGCCTTCCGCTAAGGATCCTAAACCCTAAACCCTAAACCCTAAACCCTAAACCCTAAACCCTAAACCCTAAACCCTAAACCCTAAACCCTAAACCCTAAACCCTAAACCCTAAACCTAAACCCTAAATTGTATACCATAACACCTGGGCCCTGAAATCACTCCATAGGAAGCACTTTAAGGCCGAAGCAGACCCTAATCCCTTAATCCAAAACCCTAAACCCTAAACCCTAAACCCTAAACCCTAAACCCTAAGCCAACTAAGTTACCTCAAAGCCATGGACCCCGTCAGGGTTCTGCCTCCAAGAAAAGGTCCAGCATCCAAGATCCCAACCATCAAGCAAGCACGGTGGAGCTCCCAAGCGCGGCCTAAGCCTGAATATCTGAGGTAACTTAGGGTTAGGGTTTAGGGTTTAGGCTTTAGGGTGTAGGGTGTAGGGTTTAGGGTTTAGGGTGTAGAGTTTAGGGAATGAGGCCCTAAACCCCTAAAGCCCCAAAAGCCCTGAAACCCAAAAGCCGAGGTCGCCACTTGAAGCCAGGTAGGAGTCGAAGTCTTCAAACTTGGGAACCTTGTAGGGTTTTTTCCAAACTTTTGAACCCTGATGCGGGAACCTTGTACGGATTTTTCCAAACTGTTGAACCCTAATGAGGGAACTTTGTAGGGATGTAGGGATTTTACCAAACTTTTGAACCCTAAGGACGGGGCCCATGCAGCTAGATAGGGTCTTAGGGTCTTGGGGTCTTAGGGTCTTAGGGTCTTAGGGTCTTAGGGTCTTAGGGTCTTAGGGTCTTAGGGTCTTGGGGTCTTGGGGTCTTGGGGTCTTGGGGTCTTGGGGTCTTGGGGTCTTGGGGTCTTGGGGTCTTGGGGTCTTGGGGTCTTGGGGTCTTGGGGTCTTGGGGTCTTGGTTTAGGGCTTTGGGTTGGAAAATTCAGTTTTCGTTTTTAGGGGTTCTAGGACCCCTAAGGTTGCTTCCTTGGGTTTTGGGGTCCCTTTTTGAAGATTCATCGATTAGTATAAGGGTCATAATTATGAGGAACCGGGAACCTTTAGGGGTAACCCTAAACCCTAAACCCTAAACCCTAAACCCTAAACCCTAAACCCTAAACCCTAAACCCTAAACTCTTAATCCCTTGAAACCTAGGCTTCCTCTGGCTTCGGGTCTTGTTCTGAATGGCCTACGGCTTAGGTCTAAACCCTAAACAATGCCAAACCCTAAATCCTAAACCCTGAACCACGAACCCTAAACCCTAAACCCTAAACCCTAAATCCTAAACCCTGAACCACGAACCCTAAACCCTAAACCCTGAACCCTGAACCCTAAACCCCCTCTCTTTCAGATGTATATCTTAACGCTCATGGGGGGCAGTACCCATTGGAAAAGAAAGCCACGGAAAATTGAGTGGCTCGAGAGTGCCATGGACCGCTCCATGACAGAGTGAGGTTGGGGGCCAGGCTTGCTGATGAACAATGTCAACTGCAAATTTCGTTATGTCTGGTGATTCTCTGGGTGGGTCGGTTTTTTTCTTCTAGAGTCGAAGCAGCGGCTCTACCAGAGATTGCTCGACCCGGAGCTGCTAAACCCTAAACCCTAAACCCTAAACCCTAAACCCTAAAACCCTAAAACCCTAAACCCTAAACCCTAAACCCTAAACCGTACTCCCGGAACTCCTCGCCTCGGCGGGGATCATCGAAGCCAGACAGATTCGAATACCGCCGTGTGGGGAGCCTCAGTGCACCCCCTGGTTCTTTGTGGGGTTTAGGGTTTAAGGATTTTAGGGTTCAGCGTTTAGGGTAGGGTTTAAGGTTTAGGGTTCAGGGTTTAGGGTAGGGTTTAGGTTTAGGAAGTGAGTACCTTATATACCCCTATGGCATACCCTTTGGGGGATTATGTATTGCACCTCATTCCCTCATTCCATACTAAGAAACAGCACATGGAAGGTTGGTCCCTAAAGCTCTTGGATTGGAGCTTTCAGGGGTTGGTTTAGGGTGGAGGGTTGAGAGTTTAGGGTTTGGGGTTTAGGGGCTTAGGGGCACTATTAAGGGTTGAGGGATCAGGGTCGAGAGGTTTGGGGGGTTTAGGGCTAGGGAGCTTAGGGACCTGTTTCGGGCGCAACCCTGAACCCTAGACCCTCAGCGGATGTTCTTTTGTTTTTGGGTTTATGTGTCTTTGTTTGTTTTTCCCTTTGGGGCTGGGACGGGGGGGGGGGGGGGGGGTGTTGTGCTTTGGGTGACCTGAGGAGCTCGTCCCTTGACCCAACAAAGGTTTCAGGAATGGGGTGCCACTTTGATGGGTGTAGGGTTTTGGGTTTGGGCGTTAGGGTTCCACCCTAAATCCTTTTGGAGAAGGGTTTGGAGCCAAGGGGATTAGGGTTTAGGGTTTTGTCAGTACTCGCTCGGGCCGTCTGTACCATAAACCTTCGCTTTAAGAAGCCAAAGCTGTTCGTGCTCTCTCTCTCTCTCTCTCTCTCTCTCTCTCTGTCAGCCATAGACACCTTTGTCAGGTTCTTAGATGTAAGGCTAACGACCAACAAAACGAGGTTTCTGCCCATACCCTAAACCCTCGACCCTGACCCCTAAACTCGAAAAACTCCTGCTCCCCTGATGCCCAAACAACCTTGTACTTGGAGGTTCATGGGTACAGTACTTGTAACCCCAATTATAAGGTTTTAGGGTTTTTTAGGGTTTAGGGTTCTAACCCCAGTCATAACTCTACTTATAACCTACTTCGAGGACTTAGAGGCTCTGTAAGTACAGTTATACTTGGTGCTATGAGTACCTTGAACCTCCATGTAGGGGTGTCCCTACGCCCTTTGATTTGTTTGGATCCTATGACTGAACCCTGTTTACGACTACCCACGAACCTCCGCCCTAATCGAGGCGGTCCAAAAATCGAGTGGGGTTTAGGGCTTGGGGTTGTTTAGGGCTTGGGACGTGGTAGGCCCACAAACCCTGAACCCCTGACCCAAACAGCCCGGAAACGCAAGGCGAAAAGACTACGTTGGCCCGTGAAGAGCCTCTGAACAATATCCCGAAATACAAGCCCTCTCAAAACCACCATCAGGGTAAAGCCTACACCCAAAACCCTAAACCCTAAAGCCTAAACCCAAAACCCTACACCCCAACCTAAGAAGAGTACGCCGACCCTACAGTTTGCTTTGGGGGGGTTGAGGGCTTGGGCCTAGAATTATATAGCTTGTGGTTTAGGGTTGACTCCTTAAAACTTAAAACCCTACACCCTAAACCGTAAACCCTAAACCCCAAACCCTAAACCCTAAACCCTAAACCCCAAACCCTAAACCCTAAAAGCCTTAGGGTTCGGGTCAGGGGTTTGGGAGCTGAGGCTTGAACCTGCGGGCTTCTTTGGGCTGCATATGAGGCTTGCAGAGGGCTTGAAGGCGTAGCTGTACGTGTGCCCAGTACGCATTGCTACCACCAACTCGAAGCCAATCTGTCTAGGGTTTAGGGTTTAGGGTTTAGGGTGTAGGGTTTAGGGTTTAGGGTTTAGGGTTTAGGGTTTAGGGTTTAGGGTTTAGGGTTTAGGGCTTAGACACAAAAAGACATCTCCCGACACCACGGAATGGTCTATGCCCTGAATGCGTCTGCATGACTCGAATGGCAGGAGCTCCTTTTTGGCCGACGATCTGCTGCATACATGGTTTTTTTCCTTTAGGGTTTAGGGTTTAGGGTTTAGGGTTTAGGGTTTAGGGTTTAGGGTTTAGGGTTTAGGTTTTGTTTTTAAAGCTGGAACCCTGAAACCCCCTACAGCACACGCAGAACATCTTGCAACATGTCCACGTACCTATCTACTCGGCCTTTGAGGTCTTGCGGTCTTGTGACATCTCACGCTCATCATGACACACTCTACCCTACAGGCAACTTTTTGGCCAAGGGACTTCCGTGCAAAACGCCTCTAGGGTCCAAAAGGGCTACGGGTTTTGGCTTGGCGTATGCACACCTATCCCGTGCCTGCTGGCTCCAGCGCAACATCCATGTCGGTCCTATCGCGAACTACCTAGACGCCCCATTGAGGCCTGTCCCTTTGTGGGGGCATCTTGCCAAAGTAGTTGTCTGACCATACACTATGCAAGAAGAATAAGATTCGGCACCCCCAAAAAGAGCGAATTGGGGGGGGGGGGGGGCCCATAGGTTCTTCGCTATGTCACCGACGGGCATGTTGCGCCAGACCGAAAACCCCAGAAAGCCTTAAACCCCTAAACCCTAAACACTAAACCCTAAACCCCATGCTGTCAGCCCCCCCCCCCCCCCCACCCCCCCGCCCAACAAAAAAAAAACCGAAACCTCCAAGTGCCAGCTCATTGTAGCGCGGCGTGCGTCGTCTCGGCCGGGGAGGGCCCCTGTCGCAATCTTAGGTGATTCTGAGGATCAGATTCTGAATGTGGGCTACTCGAAGCACAAAAGACCAAAGCCGTGGAGCCCAAGAAGCCCGGGGTGCTTAGGGTTTTAGGGCTTTAGGGCTTAGGGCTTAGGACCCTAAACCGTAAACCTGACAACCAAAATCCTGCTCTAGAGGGCTCACGATGCAGGATACAGAGGCCCCTCCTCCTTCCGCACCTACATGCCCAAACCCAATCAACACTTAAACCCCCAAAACCAGGCTGCGTGGAGGGAGCCTCAAAAGGGAGTTTACGAGAATAGGGGATCCCTAATTATAATATAGACCCTAAATAGTAGGATCCCTTCACAAAAAGGACACCAATGAGGTACCCCTCATTTCGTAAACCCTCAAATATACCTGCTACAATCGGTCTTGGCGTCTTCGGGGATCCGCTGAACTTGAACCCTAAACCCTGAAGTCGTCATCTTGGCCGAAGGGTAGCTTCGCGGCCAGCAGGTTTAGGGTTTAGGATTTAGGATTTGGGGTTTAGGGCTGTATAGGGTTTAGGGTTTAAGGTTTAGGGTTTGGGGCTTAGGGCTGTATAGGGGTGTAGGGTCGCAGCCAGCAGCCGGCGCGCCACTTTTTGCTTGATGCTGCCGGCAAGTTTGCCGAGTCAAGGAAGATACGCCCGCCGACGGTCTTGGGGTTCACGGTCGGGGAGATTCTCCCTCGGGACGATCCAGGGTTTTTGTGGCTTCGGACCCTAAACCCTAAACCCTAAACCCTTTGGATTCGGGTTGCGTGGTTACCTTTGTTTCATATATCTATAGGGGCATGATGAGGTACCTAATTCCCTCATTCCCTAGTAATTGTGGTTTGCTGAGGTACGCAGGTATATGAGGTTGCGTTCGTGAGTACCACTTCTCTACCAGGAGGTGGAGGGTTTAGACCCTAAACCCTAAACCCTAAACCCTAAACCCAAAACCCTAAATCCCAGGGTTCAGGGCAAGTGGCGGACGTTCCGGCATCTTGCGGAAGCGGAGCTCTATAGCGCCAGTAGCAGGCAAGGTTAAAAAAGAAAACAAGGGTTTAGGGTTTAGGGTTTAGTGGCCGCGAGTGCGCAAGTCAAGGATTAGCATCCTACACGGCGAGACCCTCCACGTAAGCAGCTGGATCCTCACACATAGCGCTACTAGAAGATGTGGGGGTTTCCGCAAACAAGGGTACTGTTAGGGTTTAGGGTTTAGGGTTTGGGGGTTGAGGGTTTAGGGTTTCCGAAAGTAGGGGTACTCTTTTTTGGGGCGGGGTGCCTGTTCAGGGGATTCTATTCTGTTGGGGGTATAAACGGGTACCTCTATGTTGGGAGATACGCATAGAACCCCAAAGTAGCACAAGTTAAGCCCACCTCAAGCCCTCCCTGCTCGTAGGGTTTAGGGTTTAGGGTTTAGGGTTTAGGGTTTAGGGTTTAGGGTTTAGGGTTTAGGGTTTAGGGTCTAGGGTCTAGGGTCTAGGGTTGTAGGGTTTAGGGCTTTGGCTTGAAGATGGTGAAATGGCTTGATGAAGGGTTCAGGTTGGGATGCTCCCCTTTTCCTAACAGCCCTTGCTAGGGATTGTCGTAACCCCCTATCATATTCCCGATTAAGGACTGTTGGTACACCCTAAACCCTAAACCCTAAACCCTAAACCCTAAACCCCTGTATCAGGGGGAACATCCCAAGGTTTAGGGTTTCACGGTTGCAGGGTCTGGGGGTTTGAGGGTTTAAGGGGGTCTATATCTTGCAATCGCAGACCTGCACTGGGTCGAAAAACGGTGGCTTCGCGCTCGTTCGGCGTGGTGTGGCGCACAGTGAAGCCGACACCCTAAACGACGCCCTAAACCCTAAACTCAAAACCTTAAACCCCCCAAAGCCAGCACCCCGAAAACGCTTGTGTTTAGAGTCCTCCTAGAACCCAGGGGAAAACCTGGCAAAAATTGCGAATCATCCTGGTTTGGTTCAATAGGGGTCAATTCACGAACCTAACCGACCCAAGCTAGTTCAGGATTCTGCCCCCCAAACCCCAATATCGTAGGGCCCCCATTTCGGGTAGCCGACTAGACCCGGGAGTAACCTATGAAAGGGTACCTTTTTGGTTTTAAGGGGAGTATAACGGAACTCCACCCCACCCCCCCCCCCCCCCAAAAAAAAAAAAAAAAAAAAAACGGAAAAAAGGGCCTACTCCCGGTCCTAGCCGAAGCCTACGGGGCGGTCTTGCGAAAGGGACTCCTAATAAAACAATACTATTTCGAGACCTGACACCTTCTTGCCTCTGCCTAAACCCCAAACACTAAGCCCTAAACCCCTAGAACCTAAATGCTAAACCCAAACTCACACTCAAGAAAGCCCTCACTGAGGCCTTGCGTCTGTCATCTGCTTTCCTCCTCATCTACTAACTGCTTGAGAACCCCCGCCAAAAAACATGACAGCAAATGTTCTCCCTTACAGGGGCAATATGGGGAAAAGCTATGCTTGGGGACGACATGAACCCCGAAATTGGGGTACTACCCTATGCTACTACCATTCCTATCCAAACCCTAACCCCTAAACCCTAGACCCTAAACCCCAAACCCTAAACCCTAAACCCTAAACCCTAAACCCTAAACCCTAAACCCTAAACCCTAAACCCGTCTTAAGCAAATAGTAGTCTTTTGCAGAAGCGAAGATGTGAAACAGGCTCCTGCCCCTCCCGACGCCGTCTCCGGGAAAACTCCGAGTCGAGTTTAGGGTATAGGGTATAGGGTATAGGGTTTAGGGTTTAGGGTTTAGGGTTTAGAAGTTTAGAGTTTAGGGGGTATGTGGTTTAGGGTTTCGGGCTGCGCATGGCTGCTGGATCTCAAGGAGAGATGGCGTCGGGTGAAGTGGCAGGTAGGCGTGATGGTACAAACTCGGTGGCGAAACCTCCCTAAACCCTCAACCCTACACCCTAAACTCTAAACCCTAAACCCTACACCCTAAACCTTAAATTCGCAAGGCACCCTCAATCTGAGATGTAAGGCTCCATGTCTAAAGCTATTGACTTTGCATAGCATAGGGGGTTTACGAAAACCGGGACCTAAACCCTAAACCCTAAACCCTAAACCCTACACCCTAAACCCTAAACCCTAAACCCTAAACCCCCAAATGGTAGGACGCCCTTTTGATGGGAACCCCAAGATGGTAGAGTTTGGAAAGCAGAGTTTGGAAAACCCTGAGCCCTAAACCCCAAAACCCTAGACCCTAAACCCTAAACCCTAAACCCTAAACCCTAAACCCTAGACCCTAAACCCTAAACCCTAACACTTGCTGCATGGAACTCAGGCTTGACCCTCTCACAGGGGTTTTCGAGTCTTAGGGGTTCTTGGGGTACTTGGAGGTTCATGTTACTTATTAACCCAGTGATATATAGGGGTTAGGGTTTAGGGTTTTGGGTTTTGGGTACTTATGAACCAATGGTAACTGGACTTATAACCCACACATATGACCCTCAAGTGCCCTAATATGGTTATAAGTACAGTCAGGAGTACAGTGGTTACAAGTACAGTCATAAGTACAGTTTTTCTAAACTCTAAACCCCAAACCCTATAAGTGCAGTTATAATTGTTTAATGAGTACCATGAACCTCCAAGTATACCGGTTCAGGAGTTTGAGCCCCTACGATCCACGAACCCCCCCCCCCCCCCCTCCCCCCCAACTTCACAACTTCACCAAAAAGAGGTTTAGGGTTTAGGGTTTAGGGCTTGGGGTTTAGGGTTTAGGGCCAACTGTGTAGGGGAGCTTTGGGATGACGACGAGTGCAGTCCTAGGGAATCCGGTCCAGGAATTTGGGATTAGGATTGAAAGAGGGGAAAAGACGGGGCATGACTGAAGCACCCTAGACCCTAAAGCCCAAAGCCGACACCCTGAAACCCCCAAACCATACACCCTAAACCTTTTGACTTGAAGGTGGCACACCGTCTGATCAAGGAATGCTTGCTGCGGACTTCAACGCAGACAAGTCGTACCTTTGAACGAAAATGGGAATGATGCGAAGAGCATCCAGATCTGTGCGGGTATTTGAGCATTTGGCATGATCTTTCAGGCTTTTTTTGCGTTGATTTTCTAAACTTCTAAGCCCTAAACCCTAAGCTCTAAACCCTAAACCCTCAGCCACAGTACCTATGCTGTCTCGGCGATTGTTCGGCTTTGAGTCAAAGACTCGAACCCAGAAGGGTTTATAGGGTTTAGGGTTTAGGGTTTGCCTAAACCCTGAACCCTAAACTTAACCCCCAACCCCTAAAAGGGTTTAGGGTTAACTGTCCTCAGGTGCTGGGGGAAAGTGGTGGCGCTGCGCCATGGTATTTAGCAGTCGAACCTCCAAGGTCTGTGGCCCTAGGGAGCACGAAGTCTCACACGGAGGTGTACGAGGAGCTTAGGGAGGTGTTGGGGGGGTTCAAGGGGGTTCTGAGGGACTGCACGTGAAAGATCTGCATTTTTGGCGTTCGTTGCGGTTTCAGACTCAGGGCTTTGGGTTTACAGTAGAAGCCGAAAAGTTGGAAACTCAATAGCCTCAATCCTTAAGAGTAGAGTATAGGGAATCCCAGCACTATTTGTGCTTAAAAAGGTTTCCAACTTTTTGGGGTTTACTGTAGGATTTTGGGGGTGACATAGACTTCGTGAGGAGCTCTTGCCCGGCTGTTTTCCAAGTCCAAACCTACACATGCGGTCGACACAGATGACTGCAGCAATGCACTGGGCTCAAACCCTAACCTCCTTTACGGTTTAGGGTGTAGGGTTTAGGGCTTAATTTTCCAAAGTATGGGCCCTGAATTTGGGTCCCTCGTCATATAACGCGTATGCGCACTATACATAAGAAGGGCCAACATACTTCGGATCCCTATAAGGGACAGACTAAGGGCCCGTGGCTCCAACCCTCGACCTCAACGCGAAACGGGTTTAGGGCTTAGGGCTAGGGTTTAGGGTTTAGGGTCTAGGGTCTAGGGCCTAGGGTTTAGGGTTTAGGGTTTAAGGTTCAGGGGGTTTCCGAAAACAAGAGGTTCCCTATTGGGGTCCTTGTTATAAGGGATCCTACTACTTTGGGGGGTCTCTATCAGGGGTCCCCTGTAATTTTCGTTCACCCATTTGGGTTTTCCGACCTGAACCCGTAAGCTTATACCCTAAACCCTGAACCTTGAACCCTAAACCCTATACCCTAAAGCCTGAACCCTAATCCCTGAAACTGAAACGTTTAAACCCTGAAATAAGCCTGAACCTTAGGACCCTCAACCCGAAAGCCAAACCGAATCCTGAATCCTTAGCCCTGAACCTAAACCCCTAAACCCTAAACCCCAAACCCTGAGCCCCTAAACCCCAAACCCTAAACCATGAAGCCCTTAACCCTAAACCCCTAAACCCTAAGCCTAAACCCCTAAACCCTAAACCAACCCTCAAACTACTATTTGTTTCAGAACCCCGGAAAAATGTAACAAATCTTCCTTATTCAGGGAAAATGAGATTTTTTCTTTTGGGGTTCTTAAGCAAATAGTAGCAAGCTGTCAACATTTCAGGACCGCAAGGCCTTCAGCCATCTGGGCCCAGTGTGCACATAGGCGAAGTTTCAGGGCCCATCAGCACGCCTCGGTGCTGATGGGTCCCCGAAGGTCTCCGTGCATTAAATAGATGGCTCTTTCTGGCTTAAGGGGGCCCTAAACCCTAAACCCTAAACCCCAAACCCCAAACCCTAAACCCTAAACCCTAAACCCTAAACCCTAACAGAGCCTCACAATATCCCTAAACCCTTTTAAAGGCATGTCAGGTGCGGAGATGCGCGGATTCAGGCTGTGGGCTTTCGGGGGTTTAGGGCTGAGAGGGTCACAGGAGGGCCCCGTCGAAGTTCGTTTGAGAGGCCTTGAAACCGGATACCCCCTTGCGAAGGCCAAAATCGAAAGTTTCTGTAGAACCTAAACCCAACCGCGGGCGTGCGGTGGCGTGTGGGGGAGTCTGGAAGGGGGCGTCCGGGGGTGTCTGGGGGGCGTCCGGCAGCGTCTGGGGGGGCGGCGTCTGGGACTGTCCTGAACATCTGGGGCGGGGCCTTGAAAGCGGATACCCCCCTTTCCGAAGTCGAAAGTGTTGAAGGGCCAGCCCCGCGACCTTTTCAGCCTGGTTTTGGGCAAGGGGGGGGGGTCGTAGTTTTCAATTTTCAGGGCAAAATAGTATTCGGAGACCCTTGAAGGGGAAGTTTGTCTTCTCCTGGACCATTTCTGAGCCTTTTGGATTTTTCAGGATCATTTCTGAACCTTTTTGGGCTTCTCCCGGACCGAGCCTTTTTGGGCTTCTCTCAAACCATGTCTGAGCCTTTGTCGGCTTTTCCCCGATCATTTCATCTCTTGTATGTGGGTTATAACTAACTTATAATGGGTTACTAAGTATGCTGAACCTCCAAGCAAGCCCCAATCCATCAACCCTTGGCCAGGTGCCCCCCAGTCAGAAAGGGTTTAGGGTTTAGGGCTTAGGGTTTAGGGTTTAGGGTACCCTGAACACCGGTACATTCGAAACAAAAACCCAATCCCTAAACCGCAGCCCCTGGCCAGAAAGGGCCTCAGCTCATGTAATGCCCTTGGTACGGGCAAGGCCTTCTTTACACATGCATCGGCCTCTTCAGTCTTCTGCCGCCCACATGAAAGACCCTCAGCCCCATTGTAAACCCAATAAGTCTCTTCATAAACCTAAACCTTACGCCCTACGCCCTAAGCACTTAACCCCAAGATCTAGACGCATAAAGCCCTGCGAAGCTCGAAGACACCGAAAGACCACTACTTCTTACGACATGTTGGTAGAACCTAAAGCCGAAAAACAGCATAACCTTAAGTCCAAGTAACCAACCTCAGAACCTCAGCTCGAAACCCCAAACCCATGAAGCCTAATTAAGCTCAAACCTTAGACCGCTTTGCGACTTTGGGCTTGTGGATAGGATGCCTCTAGAGTTTGAGAATCTAGCCTGTGAATGAACAGGGCAGGCCTGGGCCTGAATAAAGTTGAGGCAGAGGTACACATGAGTGCTTGAACTGCTACACCCCCCCCCCCCCCCCCAACCCACAACCCAAAACACAAAGCAAAACAAACGCAATATCGGAACCCCGAACAATACATGGAGCCCGAATATGAGGAAGAATATTTCTACTTTGTTGGAGGTTCTTCAGCAATTAGAAGCCCAAAACCAGACGCTTGCAGAAGGCCAGGCATCGCGATGCCAAAAACCGGCGTGCTGCGAGGGAGAGAAGTCAAGATGCTCGGATTTGGCCCTAAAACCTAAACCCAAAACCGCCTACATGGCAGGTGTGGGGATCCGCGTGTGGGGATCCGCAGTCGAAGGCCAAATCTGTCTGACTGGCAACACTAAAGCCGAAACTCTAAAAGACGAAACCCCTGAATCCTACAGCGCTAAACCCTGAATCATAAAACCCTAAGCCTAAACCCTAAACCCTAAACCCTAAGCCCCAAACCCTAAACCCGAAACCCTAAACCCCGAAAACCCTAAGCCCCTGAGCCCGAAGCCCCATGAACCCGAATACCCGCAAACCTGAAACGACCTAAACCCCAAAGCCAAACCCCATGCCAAACCCTAAACCCCAATCCCCTAAGCCTTGAATCCTATAAACCTAAACCCTAGAACCCCTAGAACCCCTAGAACCCCTAGAACCCCTAGAACCCCTAGAACCCCTAGAACCCCTAGAACCCCTAGAACCCCTAAACCCCTAAATCCCTAAATCCCTAAATCCCTAAATCCCTAAATCCCTAAATCCCTAAATCCCTAAATCCCTAAATCCTTAAATCCCTAAATCTCTAAATCCCTAAACCCTAAACCCCAAACCCTAAAAGACCTAAATCCCTAAACCGCATGCCCGAGCAACTTGCACGAGGATGACAAGCCCCTCGCAACATCTGCTTGCCAGTTAAAACGACGATCAGGTGGTCCAACGAAAAGTTCCTTGGTAGGCCAGTTCAGTCTAAGGTTTAGGGCGTTGGAGTTTGGGGTTGGGGTTCTGGTGTGTAGGGTTTAGGGTTTAGGGGGTCAAGGTTTAGGGTCTACGGTCTAGGGTCTGGGGTTAGGGGAAAGTATACACACGTACATATGTACATATGGGGGAAATGCTGTGTGTGTGTGTGTGCGTGTGCACATGTGTATATATATATATACATATATGTAGCAAGGGGTCTCTTGCTGTACGGGGTACGCATTGCCTAACATGAGTTTATAGCTTGGGAACCCTTCTATACCCCAAAAAAAAACCCACAGGGGGCCATATTTCAGAGCCCTGCAAAGACTGCAAAGAGGGTAAGGGCCCACATCAAGGGACCATGAAGTTTAGGGTTTAGGGTTTAGGGTTTAGGGTTTAGGGTTTAGGGTTTAGGGTTTAGGGTTTAGGGTTTAGGGGTAGTTCCGTGGTCCCGTGATATGGGCCATAAAGAAGATAAGGGCCCATACTAAGGGACCATAGAACTACTCTTAGAACCATGCAACTTCCCTGAGAATGATGGGGGGCGGGGGAGGGGGGGGGTTGATATGAATTCTGGTCCCTCGTGGCTGTCCTAACCCTAAAGGTCCATGAAAACTGTATAGGAAACCTTCTGGAGCCCTGAACGCTCGAAAGCCCCACGCCCGAAAACATTACCTGGAGTTTTCTGCTCCTTGAGCGAGCTGCGGACCCTAAACCCTAGACCCTAGACCCTAGACCCTAGACCCTAAACCCTAAACCCTAAACCCATTGCTTTCGCAGCACTGGGCTCAGCATGTGTTTTTGTGGCCCTGTCATGCTCTCATTGTTGGGGAAGTGGAAGGATGTTGTTGAGCTCGCCGCTAACGCAGAACGGAATCAGACACCTGTTTAGGGTTTAGGGTTTAGGGCTTAGGGTTTAGGGTTTAGGGCTGCCTGTTCCCCCAAGCGGAACATGAGCCCTCTCGGTCTGACGGAGCCCTCGTGCAACGGTGTATGCAAGATGGAAATCAGGGCGGTTTAGGGTTTAGGGTTTAGCTTTCGGTTCAGTGATTCAGGGTTACACACCGGGCTTGGATCGAGTGGCTTGAACCCAAACCCCCAACGCTAGAGCCTCAAGCTCGCAACCCTATGGGTTTAGGGTTTAGGGTCTAGGGTCTGGGGTTTAGGGTTTAGGGCTTAGGGTTTTTAATCCTAAACCCACCAAGGCCAAAGATGCAGGTGCGTGCCTTGGGAAGGGACGAGAACTTAGGTGCTCGCAGACACATCCCACGCGGTGCTGCGCGTGGAACATGAACCAAACCCTAACAAACCCCTGAACCATGAGATCTAAACCCTGAAAGTCTCCCAAGGTCACCAAAAGGTTCCCGTTTGGGATTTTATAGGGATCATGATACCCCCAAAAGGTTTAAGGTTACTCTACTCGTCCAAGAACCCTGAAGCACAAGCCCTAAACCCTACAAGCCCTAAACCCTAAACCCCAAACCCTGAACCCCCTCAAACCCTGAAAATCTCCTAAGGGCCCCAAGATCCCTGAGCCCGAAGCCCTCAGTTATAAACCCTAAACCCGAAACCCTAAACCCTAGCCCCAAACCCTAAACCCTAAACCCTGATCGCACCCAGGCGCCGCTCACAGCTCCGACTGCGTCGTGCGCCGCGAGGAGGAGGCAACGCTCGGCGAGGAGTCTGCCACCTGGGCAGCTGTTGAGGGGTTTAGGGTTTAGGGCTAGGGTTTAGGGTTTAGGGTTTAGGGTTTAGGGTTTAGGGTTTAGGGTTTAGGGTTTAGGGTTTAGGGTTTAGGGTTTAGGGTTTAGGGTTTAGGGTTTAGGGTTTAGGGTTTAGGGTTTAGTTAGGGCTTAGGGTTTAGGAGTTTAGGAGTTTAGGGTTTAGGGTTTAGGGTTCAGGTTAGGGACAGTTGAGGGCGTTGTGGGTTTCGGGGTCCAGGCGCCTAGGGCGTGTGCGATTAGGGTCTAGAAGGCTTGTGTTCCGAAGCCCCGAACCCTGAAACCCTGAACCTTGGACCCCCAACCCTAGAGCACAAGCTTTGAGTCTGAACACCCTAGTCAACTACACTCCTAAACAAACCCTAAACCTAATACAACAGTACAACTATCTCCCACAGTATCATGAGGGCTTAGACCCTGTGAAAGGCTGAGCCCGCAACACACTAAACCCTAAACCCTAAACCCTAAACCCTAAACCCTAAACCCTAAACCCTAAACCCTAAACCCATAAGCCGTGAAAAACTCAAGCCCTAGGATGCGTATTAAAAAAACCCAAACGAAACATTAACAATATATATATATATATATATATAATATATATATATATATACAGATAGATCGATAGATAGATAGATATATAGATATGTAGATATATAGATATATAGATGTATAGATGTATAGATGTATATAAATGGTCACTGCTCTAAATTATGGTCCCTTTTGAGGTCACTATTATAAGGCGGCCAGGCCCCCATATTATTCAGGGCACCCGCAAAGGGACCAGAGCTCGGAGAACTGACCACATATACATACACAGCCCGAACCCCTAAAACGAAACAACTGATAGCTGAAACACAACCCTCAAAAAACAATAAGCAAAAGCGCGGCCCCTAACCCTAAACTCTTCCCAACCCTAAACCCTACAGTAAACCCTAAACCCAACAACTTCTTCCCAGGGGCCTGCTGAAGCGCTGCACAGAGGAGGGCGGCCTGTTGCATGAACGGTTGGCTCCTTGGTCGCCACAGAGGGGTTTAGGGTTTAGCGTTTAGGGTTCAGGGTTTAGGGTTGAGAAGAGATTAGGGTTTAGGATTTAAGGTCTAGGTTTTTTTGTATTAAGGTTTATGGTTGAGAAGAGTTTAGCGTTTCGGGTTTAGGGTTGTTGAAAAAGGTTGAGAAGTGAGAAGGGTTGAGGCTTTGAGGTAGTGATAAGAAAAACTTAGGCTTCGGGCGAAGGTGGTTCCTCCTCTGTCGCCTCACCGTAGAAAGCGGCGTGGCCCAATGTAAACCCTAACCCCTCATGTGAGCGGTCTGCGCTCACCAGCCAGGTGATGTTTAAGTACCGCCTGGGCAATGTCGGGGTCAAGAGCTCAGGGCTTCGGGTACCCTAAACCCCTATAAACCCCCTACACCCTAAACCCGAAACCCTAAACCCTGAACCCTAAACCCTAAACCCGAAACCCTAAACCCTAAACCCTAAACCCGAAACCTTAAACCCTATAAACCCTGTAAACCCTAAACGCCCCTGGGTCAGACCGAGGCATGCACTGATCGCCTGGAGGGGAGGGCGGCAGCGCCTCTCTCCGATTTCTGGTTGATGCTCCAGGGGTTTGGGGGTTCAGGGTTTGGGGTTTAGGGTTTAGGATTTGGGGTTTAGGGGTTTCAGGGTTTGGGGTTTAGGGTTTAGGATTTGGGGTTTAGGGTTTAGGGTTTGGGGTTTGGAGTTTAGGGTTTGCGGTCTAGGGTTGAGGGTTTATGGCCTGGGGTTCAGGGTTTAAGGTTTGGGGTTTAGGTTGAGTTTGGGGTTTAGGGTTTAGAAGGGTTTGGAGTTGAGGGTTTGGGGTTTAGGGTTTAGGATTTGGGGTTTAGGGTTTATGGCTTGGGGTTTAGGGCTTGGCGTTACGCGGTCAGGGTTTGAGGTTTAGGGTTTAGGGTTTAGAGCTTCGTGGCTGTGCATAGATACCTGGGCCAAGCCGACACGGCTTCTTGCGCGAAGCTGTCGAATTTGGTAATCAAGCCGTGCTTGCGCATGTGCAAGGCGAAGGCCGCGGTGCCAAACTGGTGCCGCGCATGATGGAAGACTACCCTAAACCCTAAACCCTAAACCCTAAACCCTAAACCCAGATTCGTGATACGCTTCGCTGCGAGCTCGACCTCGCCGTTCTTGCTGCGCAGGAGCTTCGACGCGAATTTGGGTTGCGAGTGCCTTGGCCCAATGCCAATGAGTGAATGGGTGGAAGAAGAGCTGACTTATTATTCAATTCGGGCTAAAGGGTTTAGGGTTTGGGGTTAGGGTTTAGGGTTTAGGGTTTAGGGGTTAGGGGCTACATTCATGCGCATAGTTAGGGTTTGGAGGCCGGCCAACTCCAGTCGCTCACAGACATCCGTTGTGTTAGCCAGGCGGGACCGTACTGGTGCCAAGCACCGGGTAGCGGAAATTGTCGTGGCCGCTGGGTTAGGGTTTGGGGTTTAGGGTCTGGGGCTTAGGGTTTGGGGTTTGGGGTTTAGGGTGTGGGTTTGGGTTTGGGGTTTGGGGTTTGGGGTTTGGGGTTTAGGGTTTACGGAGGGGTGGGGTTTAGGGTTTAGGGTTTAGGGTTTAGGGTTTAGGGTTTAGGGTTTAGGGTTTAGGGTTTAGGGTTTAGGGTTTAGGGTTTAGGGTTTAGGGTTGAGGGTTGAGGGTTGAGGGTTTAGGGTTTTGGGGATTTAGGGGTTTTGGGAGAAGGTTTTCAGGGATGCCCCAGCCCCCCTCTCAAGGAGGGGGGGAGGGTTTCGAGTTAAAGGTTTAGGGTCTTAGGGTTCTACTAAAACCCACAAATTTAGGGTTTTGGAGTGTGGGGTACCCCCACCCCGAAATACTCCGTATGACTTTAGAACTTATAGAACTGTTTGCGGAGATTCCTTTGGGGTGAGGTTGGGACGAGGGCTGTGTGCCCAGGTCATGAACCTGCCCTACTTAGAGCCCTTGGAAGCCCCCGAAACCCTATAGGGCCTCGGCCTAAACCCTGAACTCTCATCCCCAAGCCCTAAAAACCCTCCATCCTTAAGCCTCAACCCTAAACCCTGAAACCTCAACCCTGAACAATGGACCCTCAACCCTTCTCCCTCAACCCTTGACCCTCAACCCTGAACCCTGAACCCTCAACCCTTATCCCTCAACCCTCAACCCTGTACCCCTGAACCCCGAACCCTAAACCCCTAAACCCCTAAACCCCTAAACCCCTAAACCCCTAAACCCCTAAACCCCTAAACCCCTAAACCCCTAAACCCCTAAACCCCAAAACCCCGAAACCCCAAAACCCCTAAAACCTTAACCCTAGCCCTAAGCCCTAGCTCTAAACCCTAAACCCCTGAACCCCCGAACACGCCTGCTGCGGAGGGCCTGGGCCGAGTTGAGGGGCACCTGCAGACGCGACGGGGTGCAGGCTTAGGGGCTTATAGGGCTTGGGGGTGCAAGCCTAGGGTTTAGGGTTTAGGGTTAAGGGTCTAGGGTCTAGGGTTTAGGGTTTAGGGTTTAGGGTTTCGGGTTTCGGGGTTTAGGGTTTCGGGGTTTAGGGTTTAGGGTTTCGCGGTTTAGGATTTAGTGGTTAAGGGTTGAGGGTTTAGGGTAGTTAAGGGGGTTGAAGGCGTTCGGTGTTTTGGCTTTACAGGAAGAGGGTGTCGCGAATCCCTGAGGGTTTCGGGTTTAGGGTTTAGGGTTTAGGGTTTAGGGAAACAGCGTGCACTTGGGCAAGAAGGTAGTTAGAATCTAACCATTTCTGTCCAAATGTTCGGTGCCTTGGGACCCTTCTAGGGCAAAAGAAGGAAAACAAGGTCATGGAAAGAAAACAGGGTCATGGTCCACTCCTCCAAGACAAAAGAAATCTGAACCCTCAAGCCCTAAGCCCTTAACCCTAAACCCAAAACCCCTTACACCCCGGACCTTTATTTTCAGAAGCCCTGAACACCCCAAGCACTTCACCCGAAGCTCAAAAGACAGAAGCCGAAACTTCAAATCCCTACGTAGAACCTCTATGCTACCCTCGCCCTAAAGCCTGAAACCTGAAACCTGAACCCTGAACCCTGAACCCTAAACCCTAAACCCTAAACCCTAAATCCTAAATCCCTAAACCCTTAAAAACATTGAACCCTAAAACCCTAAAACCCTAAAACCCTAAAACCCTAAAACCCTAAAACCCTAAAACCCTAAAACCCTAAAACCCTAAAACCCTAAAACCCTGAAACCCTAAAACCCTAAAACCCTAAACCCTAAAACCCTAACACCCTAAAACCCTAAAACAATAAAACCCTAAGACCCTAAGCCCTAAAGCCCTAAAGCCCTAAAGCCCTAAAGCCCTAAAGCCCTAAAGCCCTAAAGCCCTAAAGCCCTAAAACCCTAAAACCCTAAACCCTAAACCCTGAGCTTGACGTGCAAAAGAGGCCCAGGCCTATGGTCGATAAAAGCTGCTGCTGGACCTGCTCGATGTAGGAGGTTTAGGGTTTAGGGTTTAGGGCTTAGGGCTTAGGGTTAGCGTTTAGGGTTTAGGGTTCAGGGCTTGGGGGTTTAGGGAAAGGCTTCGAAGTCTCTTCACCTGCAGGCTTTCATGCCATATACCGCCATCACAGCACGCTTAAGGCTTAGGGAGCCTCTCAACCCTAAAACCCTAAAACCCTAAAACCCTAAAATAGGGCCAAGTCAGCAGGAATAACAGGGTGAGAAGCTGTAGGCAAGTTGAGTTGCAGGTTCTGGCGCCCCTGCAGGGTCTTGTGTCGCAGCACAGGTTTTCCCTAAGGCTCCAAATAGCCCAAAGTAGGTACTGTTTGGTGGCTTATTTCTTTAGGAATGATATTTCTAAGAGACAATCTAAACAACAAACACAAAATGAGGTTTCCGAAATTAGGGGTACCTCATTGGGGTTTTTTCGAAAGGGAAACCTAGATTTGGAGCCTTAGGGCTCGTCTGCAGGGTTTAGGGTTTAGGGTTTAGGGTTTAGGGTTTAGGGTTTAGGGTTCTCACCGTCTAATGAGGCACTGGGTATGAGGGGGTGCGGAGGGACCTCTCCTGTCGCTGGATGGTGTCGCACTCGTGGAAACATAAACCACAAACCCCAAACCCAAAACCCCAAACCCAAAACCCTAAACCCGCGACTCTAAAAGGTGTAAGAGCCGCAGCGAACCAGTTCCCCACATCTTGGGATGGGGAAAGGTGCTGCTGTTACCATCTAAACCCTAAACCCTAAACCCTAAACCCTAGGTACACGGCCCCAGAGGATGGTCCCTTACCTTCTTTAAAGGGCTCTTGGGATTTAGAGGGAATAAGAGGAGTATATAAGGGGTCCCCCGTTAAGGGCCCTTACTACGGGACCGTGTATATAGCTACCCTAAGATACTAGCGAACTGTGGATTTCTTTGCCAAAATATTTCTTGTGTCGAGATCTTGCCCACTGCCTATGCTGACGTGTGTAATCCTAAGCCTTACGCCCCTACTAACCTTACGGCCAAGAAGCAACCCTAGGCCCCATGTGAAATCTTACAAGGTTTGAACTGTAAAGCCAAGCAGCCTGCAACATCTGCACGAGCTGCTCTGCAACATTCATGACCTGCCAGGGTCGGTGCTTCCTTTGGGTTAGGGGTTGCGGGCTATAACCCTAAACCCTAAACCCTAAACCTAAACCCTAAACCCTAAACCCTAAACCCTAAACCCGGAAGCAGCCCTGAGCCTTTCAACCCTAAACCCAGCAGTGGCTCCTTTACATTCGGGGATCCAATGCTCCCCTCACCCTAAACCCTAAACCCTAAACCCTAAACCCTTATAAATCCTAAGCCCTCAACGCACTTTGCTTAGTCTTGAGCTTCTGAAGGTTGTTTTTGGTGAGCACGGGAAAAGCTCAATAAGTTTTGCAACATTTAGATTCAAACAATTACATACATATGCATTAATATCCAAAAAAATATACATAAACACACACACGCATATTTTAGAGCTATATAGATGCATCGATCTATCTATCGATCTAAGTACATATATATATATATATATATATGTAATGGTAATAATAATACTACAAATAATACTACAATCTAATATAATCTAGTATAGTATAATATACAATAATATATTAATATATTATATTGTATCATATAATATATTATACTAATATGAAATATAAAATAGATAATATACAAAATATAACATAAACTATGTAATATACAATATACAATAAAACATATCCAGAATATATAATATATAATATATAATATATAATATGTAATATATAATATATAATGTACAATATATAATATAATATATATATATAATATAAAGATACATATATACATATATGTATAGTATGTGTATACGGATACAAAGCTTGCGATAAGGGCTAAGGAAAATTTCTATTTCAAATATATATATATATATATAATGTATATCTGGTAACCCTCCCACTTCTCTAACATACAGTCCCTTTTAGGGTCCCATTTAGGGTCCTCATTACAAGGCGGCCTCTCTTAGGTACCCAAAGCGACACGACAATTCAGAGAACTGACCCTGTGTATGTGTGTGTGTGTGTGTGTGTCTCTGAACAATACCTGGACCCAAAAGGAAGCCCTTGAATGCCAACAAAACATTGTCATGAAGGATTGCTGTGGCCTCTAGGCTGTCATTCACGTGTACTTGCGAGTTTAGGGTTTAGGGTTTAGGGTTTAGGGTTTAGGTTTAGGGTTTAGGGTTTAGGGTTTAGGGTTTAGGGTTTAGGGTTTAGGGTTTAGGGTTTAGGGCCAAGCAGCCCTACTCCCCTGAGGTTGTCGCATTGGCGGGGTTGGGCGCCGACGGCGGGCGCAACAGCCGCTGATGCACAGTCCTTGGGTTGGGAGCCAGCTCGCAAACTGGAAAGACAGGGCCACTCCTCCTTGGATCAAGGCTACCCGATGTCGCAACTCAGAAGCATTGAAGAAACAGGTTCAAAGGGCTTTTAAGGGCACCTAAACCCCTCAACAGGGAATAAGGGCCACTCTGGGTCCTAGAGCCTTTAAGCCCTGAGAGAGCTTTGAAGCAGTTGTTTGTACATGTGGAAATGGGGCTTGTCCAACTGGATCGACCCATTCCTTTTCATGAGGGTAAGCCCTAAACCCAAAACAACACTAAAACTTTGCTGGGCTTCAGGCAGACTGCCACATTGAGGCTCTTCGTAGCCAGAAACCATCTTGGCATAAGGGCACCCATTTTTCCCCACCCTCGGTGTGGGGTTGTTAGATTTTACACTCAACTCTGGTCCTCGCCCGGAACTCTTCTCCTCGCTCGGAACTCTTCTCCTCGCCCGGTCTACTCCTCGCTCATCCCTGGAGTGCCCAACCCCACAGTGTCCCTGGAGTGCCCAACCCCCAAGTCTCCCTGAAATGCCCAACCCCCAGAGTCTCCCTAGAGTGCCCAGGCCAGAGTCCAGAGTGTCCCTGGAGTGCCCAGCCCCAGAGTCTCCCGGAGTGCCCAACCCCAGAGCCAACCCCGGAGTATCTCTACCAAGAGAGGGTGGGGATGTTAGAAGTAAAATAATTTGTTGGTTACTTTGTAAGGAAACCTTAAACACCAACAAGGGTAAAGGGTACCACTGGGCTGCCCAGGGCTTCGAAGGCAGGGCTCGAAACATGTTTTAGGGCTTGGGGCTCAGGAGTAACTCAGGCTAGACTGGGTCCGAAATTATGTGGTCACTTCTCTAAAATCTGGTCCCTTTTGGGGGGGGTCCTTATTCTAAGGCGGCCAAAAAGGGACGAGAAATTAGACAAGTGACCATACGAGGGTTCTGGGCAGTTCCCCCCAAACCCTAAACCCTAAAACTCTAAAACGCTGAACCCGAAACCCGACACCCTAAACCCTAAACCCTAAACCCGACACCCTAAACCCGAAACCCTAAACCCTAAACACTTTAGCTGAGCAGCGGTGGAGGCGTCGAAGAGTTCGCCGAGTGGGGGGATAAGGCTCCCATGGAGGCGTCCTCGGCCATCCCGATAGGGTTTAGGGTTTAGGGTTTAGGGTTTAGGGTTTAGGGTTTAGGGTTTAGGGTTTAGGGTTTAGGGTTCAGGGTTTAGGGTTTAGGGTTTAGGGTTCAGGTTTGATTTTTTTTAAACTGGAATCACATTTTTCGGGCGGAACGTCAGCGTCCGAAAAAGGTGATGGGTTTAGGGTTTAGGTTTTAGGGTTTAGGGTTTAGGGGTTAGGGTTTGGCATTTCACTATTTGCTAGTGACGCAGCATTCTACTATTTGCTTACGAACCCGCACAAAGTTAGAAGATAATACTCCATACACTGATACACTACCCTTATAAGGAAGACTTGTTTTTGCTCTTTTGACGGGTTCTTAAGCCCATCGCAGGCTTGAACAGCCAAAATGCATAATTCTCGAGCACGTCTGATGACGATTTAGCTGGTTGCGTAATGCTTTAGTAGCTACAGGCAAGTCATCCGTCCCCCTCAACATGGACGGCAAATCATCCTAACCACAAAAACCTTAACACCAAACCCTAAACGCTAAACCTTAAACAGACCATCATTTAGAGAACTGGCCTCTGGCAAGAGAGGATGCCCTTAACCCTAAACCCTACTGGTTCTTAGTAGGGAAACGAGGGATCAAAATCAACCCTCTGGGCGCTGAGATAACCCTAAACCCGAACTCGGGGTTTGGGGGTTTAAGAGTTTAGTGCACCTAGGCGTGCAGGGTTTACCCAAAGGCTCCTATGTAGTACCTTTTTGGGGAAGTATACCAGAATCCCCTATAACTAACCCCAAAAGGAACTACATTGGAGCCTCTGAGTAGGGTTTACAGGGTGTAACTTAATCCCTGTTCCCCTAGGAAGAAAAAAGGATCCTTTTTGTTCATATATAAGAAAGCCCATAACCCAAAAAGTAAAAAGGATCCCCAACACTGATCCAGGTAAGGTTAGGGCTTATGACCCGAAGCCCCAAGCCCTCAGTGTACCTGAAACTTCTCGGCTGGGGCCCCCACGGACACGGTACCTTGCAGAAGATGCAACAACCCTAAGCCCTAAACCCTAAACCCTAAACCCTAAACCCTAAATCCTAAACCCTAAACCCTCAACCCTAAGCCCCCTCAACCCTAAACCCGAAGCCGCAAGGTTTGTGGCTTGGGTCTTGGGTTCTAAGATTCTCAGGGCACACAGTGCCTGGAGTATGAAGGTCAGGCTTTGAGATTCCTTGTTAGGATTCAGGGTGTGGGCCTTAGGGTTCAGGACTTAGGTTTGCATCCTACACCCTAAACCCTAAACCCTAAACCCTAAACCTTAAGCCCCACAAGCCCCAAGCCCCAAGCCCCAAGCCCCAAGCCCTAAACCTTAAGCCCCAAGCCCTAGGCCCTAAGCCTTCAGCCCCCCCCCCTTCGATCCTCATGCAACAATGCACTTCAAGCACCAGTTTCAAGGCTGACCTCCTGAAGCCAAACCGCCTCCCCCGGTGAGCTCAGGAGTAGGGCTTAGGGCTTAGGGCTTAGGGCTTAGGGTTTAGGGTTTAGGGTTTAGGGTTTAGGGTTTAGGGTTTAGGGTTTAGGGTTTAGGGTAAACCACAAGTGCACCCGAATTCTACACCCTCATTGAACCTTAGACATCAGACTTCCCTCCGACTTCCCTAAAACCCAGAGTTTAGGGTTCAGGGTTGAGGAACCCTAAACCCTAGACCCTAAACCCCTTAAGGACATGCCCGGGCACTCGCCGTCTCCGATCTCAGATCGAGACGGAAGTTCCTCAGCGCAGAGTCTGAGGGTCACGCTCCAGACGAATCAACAGAGGGCTGAGGACCCTGGACCCTAAACCCTAAACCCTAGAGCCCTAAGCCCTAAATCCTAAACCCTAAACCCTAAACATAAAATACATAGAAAATTGTATGTGGTATCATTCTGAATGTCCCAAGATATTTAAACAGCTGACAAACAGAGTTTGAGTAAATGAATCCAAAGTGCCTGCTCAATGATCAATTTATTTAAGCAAAAAGGCCTGTGAAGCTGTGGCTTCCTAAAAAAGGCCCCAAAAGTAGGCTCCGGGAGGCTTCAAAATATGCCCCAGAAAAGCCCTAAACTAGGCACCGGGAGGCCAGAAATCAGGCACCCGGGAGATTTCAAGCGGCGGCTGGGAGGCTTCAAAATTCAGCTCACACCACCAGGTGGCCCCCCAAAAGGCACCCAGAAGCCCACCAAAAGGCCTCAGGGCCCCCAAAAGGCCACCCAAACACCCAAACGGCCCCAAAATGCTCCCCCAAAAGGCAAAAGGCACCCCAAACACCCAAAAAGGACCCCTAAACCCTCTAAACCCTAAACCCTAAACCCTACACCCTAAACCCTTAACCCCAACAAGCCTTTCAGGAGGCCCCAAAAAGGCACCCCAGGTCACAAAAAAAAACGCACAGTCCCTAAACAAATATGTTATTTACTTACATATGACTTGAAATTCGAGGGTACCAGGGGGTGTCCCACTGGCGCGGTCAAAAACTCGAAGCTGGGTTCCAAAACAGAATCTCGGTCAAAACGTTCCGGTCAAAATGTTTCGGTCAAAACGTTCGTTCTGGGGACCTGTAACCCTATACAATTTCTACAATGTTGGACTTGCTTTAGTGCGTTGGCCCCCCCCCCAAACACTTTTGGGGTGTTTTCGGGGATCCTGAATAATGTGGGCTGGGGTCGTCGTCGTCGTAGTACGGAGACGAAAGAAGCCAGCCTTCAGCTTCTTTTTGTTCGGGGCAGAGCCCCTTTTTCCCTAACCGGCACCCCCAGCCGGGCAACATCGCATAATTGAGGGCCACCCTCATGAAAGGGGGTTCCCCGGAAAAAAAGCATAATAGTGCCCCTTTTCACTAAAACGGGTGCAACATAAAAACTCTAAACCCTAAATCCAAACCTTACACCCTAAACCCGAGACCTATGGGTCCACAATGTTTAGGGTTTAGGGTTTAGGGTTTAGGGTATATAGTATATATTTGGGCCGTAAGGGGTTCAGCATATAGTGGCAGTCGGGCTCAAGCATTGTCACAGAGGAACATGGACACTTCGGGTAGGGTTCAGGGTTGAGGGCGTAGGGCTTTTAGGATTTTAGAACGCTAAACCCTACACCCAAAACCCTAGACGCGGAGCCTTAGGACCCCAAACATAGGGTTTAGGGGTTGAGGGTTCCAGGGGCCGTCCGAGGGAATTCGGGATCGAGTTCGATCAGCGGATATGCTAAACCCTAAGCCCGGTGGACCGTCTAGGGTTTAGGGTTTAGGGGTTAAGGTTTAGGGTTTAGGGTTTTCGTGGTCTAGCCTCAGGGACGCGAAGGCGTCTGCTCACATCTTACGGGCTTGAGTAAACCCTAAACCCTAAACCCTAAACCCTAAACCCTGAATCCGACTGCCTTGAAGGGTTTGGGGCCTTTAGGGATTTCTGGCGAGCAGCACTCCGCCGTAGCTGCCTCCTGCTTCTGACCACGCAGCTCTTCCCTGAGTTTTCCGGGGGATTTGGCAGTAAGGGTTTAGGGTTTAGGGTTTAGGGTTTAGGGCTTCAGGGCTTTAGGGTGGGGGTTCAGGGGGTGTAGGGTAAACCCTAGAGGCACTGAACCCTTTATATGAACCCTTTGACAGGCAGCCGCTTTTGGAATGTATAAACCCTAAACCCTAAACCCTAAACCCTAAACCCTAAACCCTAAACCCTAAACCCTAAACCCTAAACCCTAAAACCCTAAAACCCTAAAACCCTAAACCCTAAGCGTCCTGTGGCATCCTGCAGCACGACCGCCAGCTGTCTTAGGCTACCCTGAGCCCCAAATCCCAAAACAACAAACCGTAAGCAGTAAGCCGTAAACCCTAAACCCTAAACCCTAGCCCTAAACCCCAGGTCTTTGGTTTAGGGTTGAGGGTGCATAGGGTGTAGGGTGTAGGGTTCCGGGTTTAGGGTTTTAGGCGGGGAGTTCACGCTCCAGTCCTGTACATAAAGCCCACCAGTGCCCTGAAAACTTGAGCTCATGCCCTGAACCCTTATGATGTATAAGTAATTTATAAGTAGGTCAACTAACTTATAACTATGCGTTCTACTTATACAACTTATAAGTGGATTACAAGTCCGTTCTGAGTGGATTAGAATCTACTTATAAGTGAAAAAGACCTGTTTATACCCCTTAACCCTAAACCCTAAACCCCGGTGAGCTTTCTCAAATAAGCCTTAAACCCTAAACCCTAAACCCTGAACCCTAAACCCTAAACCCTAAACAGCTAAACCCTAAACCCTAAACCCTTTCCAGCTAAACCCTACACCCTGGATCTCCTCTAACTTGGTAGCCCAGTAAGGGCTTAAGGGCTTAGGGTTTAGGGTTTAGGGGTTTGGGTTTTGGGCTTAAGGGTTTAGGGGTTTAGGGAAATGATGATAAGGGCCCCGCCCCCCTTTTTTGGGGGGGGGGGGGGGGGTTGGTTGCCTTATACTGGAGCCTTGAACCGCAAAAGGGAAAAAAAGGGTACCACTGGGCTATCAAGACCCCAAACCTTTAAACCCTAAACCCTAAACCCCAAACCCCAAACCCCAAACCCCAAACCCTAAACCCTAAACCCTAAACCCCAACCCTAATCCCTAAACCCTCGATTTCCTGGAGAAGCCCAAGGACCCGCCATGGTTTAGAAAGGCCGGTGGCCTTTTTATCTGTTACCCTGATACCTGAGTTTAGCCCCTAGATACCCTAATAAGGGCCAGAACATAACCTAAACCCTAAACCCTAAACCCTAAACCCTAAACCCTAAACCCTAAACCCTAAACCCTCAACTGCCAACCCATATAAGCCATGGTGCCGATCGGAGTGATCGGGCAGTCGATGGCTGGCTCAGGTCATCTTCGACCTGGGGCTTGGTGTGGGGTTGTTTAGGTTTAGGGTTTAGGGTTTAGGGTTTAGGGTTTAGGGTTTAGGGTTCTTAGGTTCAGGGTTTAGGGTTTGGGGATGTTGGGGTTTGGGGTTTAGGGTTTAGGGTTTCGGGTTTTGGGGGCCTGTGTGAAATCCGCGAACGCTAGTACACACTGGGAAACAAGCCGGAAGTCCCTACGCCACAAGATCCCTCTAATTGATTCAGGGCTTTTAAACCCTAACCCTACAAACCCTACACCCTAGCTAAAGCCTACAAACCCTAACCCTCAACCCTAAACCCTAAACCCTAAACCCTAAACCCTAAACCCTAAACCCCCAAACCCCCAAAACCTCGAGCCCGCGATGACCCCGGAGTGCGAGCCTGCCGACAGCAGGCCGGGGACGCCTCTGGGCTGACCTTGGTCCAACATGTTAGGGTTTAGGGTTTAGGGTTTAGGGTTCAGGGATCTAAGGTTGGAACCATGGGCCCGTAGCATGGTCGCTCATCCTTGTTGAAAAAGTATGGGCTCTTATTATGTATAGTGTATATATGGGCTATATTCAACAGGGGACCCAAATTAAGGGCCCATACTTCGGATCCCCTGTTAGAGGGTGTTGCAACATAGGATTTCGGGTTTAGGGCTTAGGGCTAGGGTTTAGGGTTTAGGGTTGAGGGTTGAGGGCTTAGGGTTGAGGGTTGAGGGTTTAGGGTTGAGGGTTGAGGGTCTAGGGCTTGGACCTTGGAGGATTTCGGGCAGCGGGTGCACAGAGGGGGTGGATCCTAGCAGGCAGGGGTCTTTGTCGGGACATCACCTTCGTGGAGCCGATTTTTATGGGGTCCTGAAGGGAAGGGGGGTTCAATGGGGGGCAGGTACCTAGGGAACCTTAGGGAACTGGGCTGCTCTAGCAGGGTAGCAATAAATTTAATTTTTAGCTGCCTTCTTAGGAAACCCAATAAACCCAAAAAGGCTAAAGATGTAAAGTTACAGAAGAAGCACCACAAAGGAAGATTCAGGAGCCTTAGGGACGAGTGGGGTGTACCTAGGGAACCTTGGATCACACACCACACCCCTCCCTTAGGCACCATGGGGTCCTCGCGGGCCGAGGTGCGAAGTGCAACCCTGTAAGACCGCCCCGTGGACAACAAAGGAGCTCGCGCATCAAGAGTGATTCAGAGCTAGACTTGACTGTGGACCCTAGAGTCGCCTAATTGGGCATAAGAAGGGTGCCCTTTTTGTGTTAAAGGGGCTTATAAGGGAACCTCACCCCAAAAAAAGGGGAATAAGGGCCTCCGCTGAGTCCTAGGCCTAAAAACCCCGAACCCTCCCAAACCCTAAACCCATTCTAAACCCTAACCCTAATCCCGAGACCCCAAACCCTAAACCCCAAACCCTAGACCCGAGACCTCAAACCCTGGCCCTAAACCCTAAGCCCTAAGCCCTAAATCCTAAACTCCCTGCACTCCCTAAAGCCTTAGGACCCCCGCAGCAGCGCTGGACGGAGACGTCGGCTCGGGCCGTTCGTGCCGTTCGTGCGCCGCCTGCTTCGTGCGGTTCTTGTGGTAGTACTGGGGGGAATGGCACAGAGGTTTAGGGTTTAGGGTTTAGGGTTTAGGGTTTAGGGTTTAGGGTTTAGGGTTTAGGGTTAGGGTTTCGTGCGCCCTGAATCTGGTCCCTTGAACTCTTCGGATTCTGTATGGGCGCCTGGGTTGTATGGGTACGTATATAAGGGGTACGTAAGGGGTCCCCTTTTGACGGCCCAGATTCAAGGACCATGCAACTACCCTAAGAGCTATGCCGGAGTGGGATTTGAGGCTCCAAAGGCTTTCGAGGCATTTAAGGATTTAACGTGGTTCGTTTGGGCTTTTTGGGGTTTCGAGTTGAGGGCTGTAGGGCTTTACTACTATATAGGGTTTTTGAAACTTTCGATGGCCGGCGAGCTGTACTTGGGAGCCCGGCGAGGGTTGAGTTGAGCATGGCCATGATTTGGAACACTCGCGGTCTTCGTCTGGCCCGATGGCGACCTTCTTCACGGCCTTGAGCTTGTGGTGGCCCTGAAGCCGACAGCCAACACCCCAAGACCATTAATGCCCCGCCAGACGGCCTCCGTTGGGGCTACCTGATGCCATCGCGGACCTTGCCAATGGAAGCGGCGGTAGGTGCCAAGAGACTCGGTGAAGGCGGCTTCCGCGACGTGACCCTGCAGTCTGTGGATGGCAGACTGTGGATGGCAGACTGTGCGTCGGGCACTTAGCCAATTTCGCTGACGCAGGCAGAAAGGTTTGAGAAAGTCGTGGCTGTGGGGTTCAGTGCCGTGAGAAGAACACGCATTTAAGCGCACTCGATCTGTGTAGCGGCGCAAGCGTGGAACCCCCCTAAGCCCTGAACCCTAAACCCTTTGCACCATGCGTGGCTTGGGGGGTAGTTTGGTGATTGGTTTAGGATGGTTTAGGGTTTAGGGTTTAGCCAAAAAGTTGGAAACTCAACAGTCTCAATCCCTAAGAGTAAAGTATAGGGAATCCCAGCACTTTGTCCCTGAACCCTAAACCCTAAACCCTCGACCCTAATTAAACCCTAAACCCTAAACCATGTCCTTCCCATCCGAAGCATCCCCAAGAAACCGCATTGCAGCTCAAGGCCTGTGAGGCTTTCGGGGCTTTTTCTCATGGAAGCCTTTAGGGTTTAGGGCTTAGGGTTTAGGGTTTAGGGTTTAGGGCTAACGTCCAAAACATACCATTAAGGGGCCCTCTTGGCAACTAGAGCTTCGCCGAAACATAACTGAGATTCCATGTTGGGGGGTGACTTTAGGGTTTAGGGCTTAGTTGGTAGGTCCAAACCTAGAGCTCAGAACTCTCAGCCCGAGAAGCTTCTGACATTCCGAAAGCCTCCCGACTCCCAGCAACCTTGCCCAAAAGTACTTAAGTAAGCCCTGAAACCTTACCCTTAAACCGCCCCGTGCCTCCGACCCCTTTGCCCGGAAGCATCCAAATACACCCTGGACCCTAAACCAGTGCAAAACCACTACAGCATCTGGGTTTCGGGCTCAGGATTTGGACTTAAGTTTCAGACTGTGGGTCATAGCAAAAGGGTTTCTTTATAGGGTTCTTATCCCTTATAAGGGACCTTAGGGTTTGGGGTTTAGAGTTTCGGGAGGGGCTGGACACTTAAACCCCTAAACACCTCATACAGGGGCCTGAAGAATTTGAACATGGTTTGGGGGGGTTGCTATAGTATCCTTACATAGGGACCATCAGGAAATGAAATACTATTCGAAATTATTCCGACCCTATATTCATGCCTAAAGCCCAAGCCTCTAAACCCTAAACCCTAAACCCTAAAGGCCCTAAACCCTAAACCCCCAAAAACATGCCTGTGCTCGACCCAGCTGCTCCTCCGGAACACGATGGAGCCTCCTTTTGCGCGCTTTAGGGCTTAGGGTTTGGTTTGCGGGGTCAAGGTTTAGGGTTTAGGGTTTAGGGTTCAGGGTTCAGGGTTCAGGGTTTAGGGTTTAAGGGTTTAGGGCTTGTGTTTTTTTGGGGTGGCTGTCATGAAACCCTAAAGCCCCTCAGTCCGCAACCCCGAAGCCCCGGGCAAAATCCTAAACCCTGAACCCTAAATCCGAAACCCGGCCCAAGAGTAGCCTAGGACCTAGGAATAAGGAGGGTGCCCTTTTTGGTTGCAAAAGGGCTGCTAAACTTTAGGGTTTAGGGTTTAGAGTTGAGGGTTGAGGGTTGAGGGTTTAGGGTAAGGGCTTGTAAGGGAACCTGAACTCTAAAACACCGGAATAAGGGCCTTCTCTGGGCCCTGATAAACCCCACTCCCGAGCGACCTCCCTGGCGAGGAAGAGGAAGAGCCGGTATACCGTCGGTTCATCAAACGGCGGAGGAGAACGTCCTGCAAAGGGTTCAGGGATTAAGCTCCGCGGCCTACGCCCTAGGCCCTAAGCCCTAAGCCCTAAGCCCTAACTGGTTCGGACAACTGCTCTGAGCTGGCTAAGGAACAAAAAACCCCCAACCTGAACCACCCTAAACTTTAAACCCTAAACCCTAAACCCTCAACCCTAAACCCCAAAACCTGAACCACCCTAAACCCTAGTTTGAGGTCGCCTCCACGAAGTCTTGGTTCAAAAAGGAATCCACCGGGCGTCAGGGTTTAGGGTTTAGGGTTTTGGGGTTAGAGTTTCGGGTTTGGGGTCCAGGGATTTGGTGTCCCTAACACCCTTGAGCCCTAAACCTTCTCACCTTCTCACTCTAAATCCAATTGCTCTGCTTCCCAAAAGTCCTGGCTGCGGACGAGCATGCTCAGCTCCCTCCTAGGATTCGAGCTGATCAGTGTCCCAGGTTTGGGGTTTAGGCTTAGGGTTTAGGGTTTATAGGGGTCTAGGGTCACAGACTTAGAGGCGCCCAAACCCTGAACCGCATCCGAGCAGCACTTCGTTCTGAAGCGGTTCAGCTGACGTTTGCTGCCGCAACTCCGCGACCTGCTCTATCTACTATCTCTAGAGTCTTCAGGGGGGTTTTTTAGGGGGACCCTAAACCTTAAACCCTAAACCCTGAACCCTAAACCCTAAACCCAAACCCTAAACCCTAACCCCTGCAATTTCTTTAAGGGTCCATAGGCAAATTCAGGGTGCTCAGGGGATCTTCGGGGTTTGTGGGAAGTCTTCGGGGTTGAGGGAACGGAAAGACGGGGCCCTGAGAAGGGCATAGGGTTTGGGGGTTGGGGTTGAGGGTTTAGGGTTTAGGGTTTAGGGTTTAGGGTTTAGGGTTTAGGGTTTAGGGTTTAGGGTTTTAGAGGGGGGTTTGTAGAGCCTGGCAAGGGGGCACCTGGGTGTCTTCACGGGTGCTGTGTCGGGTCTGCTCCGGTATGTATCTACACCAGAACGAAAATTTCAATAAACATGTTTTACACACATGTATAAATAAATAACTATATATATATATATACACATACATGTGTGTGTTGTCTATAGTCATGGTTTGTGTATGTATATTCATGTCATGTGTATGTTCGTATTTGTATGTCCAACGAAGAGTTTTATAGGGAACCCTAAACCCTAAACCCTAAACCCTAAACCCTAAACCCTAAACCCTAAACCCTAAACCCTAAACCCTAAACTAGGATTCAGAAGTCTTTGACGACCCTCTAGGTGAGGTCGGATCACTGTCGCCTTGAACTCTTCAACTCTGAGCCCGAAACCTTAGGGTTAAGGGTTTAGGGTTTAGAGTTTAGGGCTTGGGGTTTAGGGCGCCTTTCCCTAACTTGTAAAGCGCAGCCGGCACACACGTGAAGTCAGTGAGCCTGAAATGTACCCTGAACGCAGGGCCTTCACCCACCCAAGAGAACACATAGATTTTTCAAGGGTTCAGCGCCCGGGGGTTTTAGGCATCGGGTTTAGGATTACCCCCCCCCCCCTCCAAACTTCTAAACCCTCGGCACTTCTGAGTCTTGAATCCTTTGAACCCAAGACCCTCCATCGAAACCACAAACCCTTACAAGCCCGCAAAGCCTAAAACCAAAGGGGGAAAGGGGGGGGGTTTACAGCTTAGGTACCTTTTGCGCACGGGTTTCAGACTCTCTTACACAACCTCAAACCAATAAACACCGAACTACGAATTGCTTACGAACCACCCAAAACATAAAAAGATATTCTTCCTTCAGGGGCCATATAGGGAATATAATTATATTTGATTTGTTTAGGGGTTCTTGAGCAAATAGTTCAAACCCTATAGCCCAGTAACCATATGACAGTAAGGCCACCCTCTTTTCCGGGTTGGTTCCTTTGTTGCGGGAACCCATAACCCCCCCCCCCCCCCCAAAAAAAAAAAAAAAATGTACCACTGCGCTGTAGCCTAAACCCTAAACCCTAATCCTAAACCCTCAAAACCCCCAAAACCACCAAAACCCCCCAAAACCCCCAAAACCCCTAAACCCTCAAAGCCCGCAAGGCCACCTGCCCTGCAGCCCGCTGGATGGCCAAGTACAGCCTACGAGCGCGCAGCAACCCTAAACCCTAAACCCTAAACCCTAAACCCTAAACCCTAAACCCTAAACCCTACGTCCGCAGCTTTGGGAGCTCGAAGGGCACATGGGACGGCCCCCACCAGGCCCCCCACCCCCCCTTCACCCACCCTGAAAAATAGACATTCTCAGCAGTCCAAAACCACCCTGAAAAATAGGTGTCACCAAGTCTTGGTCCCGCCCCCCCATGCTGGCAGGACATTTGAAGCAGACATGTTTCTTCTGGATTTATGTTCTGCACTGAGCGGGAAGAACTTATCTAGCATTGGTACTAACAAACACAAGGACATTCTCAGCAGTCCAAAAAATGCGAAGATGGGCAAAATTACAAGATTCCAGTGGCAGCAGAGAATACGAAGTCATGCTTGGCTCCAATACGTCAGACTCTCAGGGTGGTTAACAAGGTCCTTCAGGGGGGGCAGTGGGGTTTAGGGTTTAGGGTGAAGGGGTTTTAGGGGTTTAGGGTAAGGGTAGTTACATGGTCCCAAACCTCCTCAGGGTTTAGGATTTTGGGTTAGGGGGGTTAGGGTTTCGGGTTTAGGGTGTTCACCCTGAACCCAATCTTTGCGTAGGTACATGGTCAATGAATGAAAATGTGCACCTTATATACCCTAATAGACACTTGGGTCCAAGGTCGCCCGGCACGCCTCCCACCGCTGGTTTCGGCAGCGCCCAAGCCGGAGATCTCCTCACCATGAGTTCGCTCGGGCTTAGAGGTCAAGGGCTTCGGGTTTGCTGCTTAGGGTGTGGGGTTTAAGGGTTTAGGGTTTAGGGTTTAGGGTTTAGGGTTAAGGGTTAAGGGTTTAGGGTTTAGGGGGTTTTGCGGTTGAGTTGTGCGAAACCGTAAAGCCGATCGCCACTCTTGGGGAGCTTGGACTCAAAAAACACCTCGCCAATAGCTCCATCGGATGTGGGATTCTGCTTGGTATCCCCCTAAACACACACTCAATAAATGGGTCCGTTTTGGGGTCCCATATACAATATCTATATATATATATATATATGTATACACATACATCGTTAAACCAAAACCATGTCCAAAAGCATATTACGCTATGCAACAAGAGCTTCGCAAGCATCTCTCCTTACTTCGTGGGAACCCCTACACGCTATGTTAGCTCCCGAAAATGACTGGCCGCTACGTCTCATCAAACTTTCGAACGCAGCGACGGGGTGGGACGCCCTTGGAGTGGCGCATCTAGGTCCAAGCTCGTCAGAAAGTGGGCGAAGGGTTTGGGGTTTAGGGTTTAGAGTTTAGGGCTTAGGGTTAACGGTTTTGGGTCTGCCGAGGTTGCGAGACCAAACAGTATACCCGTTGTTGGGCTCATTGTGGTTGAATAGCAGCCCAGAAGCCACAGCAACACACACTAAAAGACACTGACTTATAGCCGAAATGCCCACTCTGAAGCCTAAACCCTGCATACTTAACCCTAAACCCTAAACCCTAAACCCTAAACCCTCAACCCTCAACCCTCAACCCATCCCAAGAAGGGGACCAGGGAGGAAAGTTCGAACACGAACCCCCCAAGCCTCACAAAAACACTTGAGGCCCTGGAGCCCGATGAAGCCGAAAGGGTTCACAAAAAATTGCGGGTTCAAGGGGAGTAGGTATTTAGGGTTTAGGGTTTAGGGTTTAGGGTTTAGGGTTCAGGGTTTAGGGTACCTAGGCAGCCTTAGGAGAAGCTTGGGGAGCCCTACTTGGGTTACACAGCCCCAAAAAGGGTCCGAAAAGACCTTTAACTAGGTTGCCCAGTAACCTAGGATTACAAAGGGGTGCCCTTTTTTTGCTTAGAGGGGTTTATAGGGGAACCTAAAGCCCCCAAAAAGGGAATAAGATGGAATAGGGGCACTACTGGGCATCCTAACGGTTTCGGGGCTTGGGGTCCCAAAGCCCCGAAACCCCATCTGAAGCCAAACACAAATCCGTAAAATTCAGAAACCCCCAACTGAGAGTTCACAACCCCGTGAGATTGTCAGGCAACTGGCGTCTCAAAAACCTAACGCACTGAAACCACAACAAAACAAACCAGGCAAAAAAAAAACAAAACTTGGCTCAAGATCCAGGATACTTCGGGTCTAGGGCTTACAAATTCTGAAGCCTAAAGCTCTGAAACCACGAACAAAACCTCTAAACCCTAAACCCTAAAACCGCGGCTCCGCCCAAGGGTGAATCCGCAACCGCGCAACGGCCAGCTCACGACCTTGCGCTCGCGCGGACTTGGGGTTTCGGGGCTTCGGGGGTATTTAGGGTTTAGGGTTTAGGGGGTTTAGGGTTTAGGGGGTTTAGGGTTTAGGGGGTTTAAGGGTTTAGGGGGTTTAGGGGGTTTAGGGTTTAGCGGTTAGGGTTTCGGGTTCTTTGGGTTGAGGCCTTACGGTTTAGCGACCCCTGGCCGGAACGACCACATGCCTTACTCGCAACATATAAGATCCCACAAGTTTAGGCGCGACTAAACCCCCTGTTACCCTCTACCGCTAGTCGCTCTGAAGGAGGTCTCTGAAACACCCTATACTCAAAACCAGAACTTTGTTCAGGGTTATCGGGTTGAATTAATTAAGGTCTCGGTATAGGGTTTAGGGTTTGGTGTTTTTCAACACCCTAAACCCTAAACCCTAAACCCTAAGCCTTAAAACGCTCAAAGCCCTTTAACCCTGTGAGCCCTACACCGGAAGCCGAAAAAGCTCCAGACACATCTGTAAACCCTAACATGCATATGCTCAAAAAACCCTCTAACCCTAAACCCTAAACCCTAAACCCTAAACCCTAAACCCTAAACCCTAAACCCTAAACCCTAAGCGCCCCAGAAAAGCCTCGGTCCGCACCCCGGAGAACTGGTGTTGTGGCCAGCCGAGGGGCAGATCCAACAGGACTTGCTGAGGCGCACGAGGAAGCCTCAGAAGTCATAAAAAAAGTCTAGGGTTTAGGGTTTAGGGTTTAGGGTTTGGGGCTTTACCATCCACTAAGTGTAGAGAAAGTTAAACCTAAGCTTAAAATTTAACTAGGACTATGGGGTTTGGGATGTTTGGGGTGGTACCCTAAACCCTAAACCCTAAACCCTAAACCCTAAACCCTAAACCCTAAACCCTAAACCCTAAACCCTAAACCCTAAACCCGAACTAAACCCTTCATAAAGATGTGTTCTGCTGCCTTCCCTGCTGCAAAGATGCGCAGTGCTCGGCACACCTGCAGGCAAGAGGCGAGGGGTCCGCACGCCCGAGCCCGCGCGTTTGGGGTTCAGAGGGTTTAGGGCCGTTTAGGGTATAGGGTCTAGGGTTTAGGCTCTAGAACCCCAAAGATACAAATCCAAAAGGTCTGAACTCCAAGGCCTCAGCCACACCAACATCCCGAACTCGACCGCAAACCCTCGAAATGCCCATGCAAGAAGTACGTCAAAGCCCCTTAAACAAGGAACAAAGACAGGGCATAAACTTTAGAGCATTCCTACGAAAAAAGGAATCCCAAAAAGTTTGAGGTACTCCTGGTTCATGTTGGCTCGCTTGTTGGCCGGTTTGCGCGAAAGCTGCTTTTGATATCCAGCTCTTTACATCCTCTGGTGCCGGGTGCTTGGAGGCTCCTGGGTACTTATGACCAACTATCCGCCGACCCCCTTTGTCGGCGTCAAGAAGCTGGACTCGTACCTTGCCCGCTGGACCCGCTAGTGGCCTTCCCCATGGACCCGCGCGGCTTGCTTCCTACGTGGATGGACCCGCGCGTATTGTAACCCACCTCCATACGCCGCGCGTTTTGTGACCCATTTCCCAACCCCGCCCCCCAACCCCCCCCCTCCCTCCCCTCCACCCGAGCCAGAAAATGTTTTTTAAGGTTTTTCAATGTTTTTCAGGGTTTTTAAGCCTCAGTTCTGATGAAGGGCCGCCCCGCGACCTTTTCACAGCCTAATTTTGGTCAGTTTTAAAGGCAAAATAGTCTTTGGAGACCCCCCCTTGCCTCAAACGCCGACCCCCCCTTGAGAGGGAAAGTTTGCACCCCAAATGAGGGGGACCCCAGGATTGGGGGTGGCATTTTTCAAAACAATTGGTGTTTGGAAGGCCCCCCAGCCGCCCCTCCCCCCCCCCCCCCAACCCGCCCCCCCCCACCCCCCCCCTCCCTCCCAACGAATTTGGTGTTTTGAAAGGCGGCCGCCGAACCACGCGTTTTGGGAGCTGTTGCTCCGCCCTTCCCGCCTGCACTTTCCTGTCTTCAGGGCTGCATGGTCCCGTGGCCCCATGCCCCTGGACCCCGTCTTTAAAGGGCCGCAGCTTCCCCCCCCCGCTTGCTCCCGCCTTCCCACCCGCACTGCCCTTCTCATGGCCCCATCAAGGCCTCGTGGCCCCATGGCTCCACCCTCCCATGGCCCCATGCCCCTGGACCCTATCAGCTGAATTTAGAGTCCCTACCCCCCCCCCCCCCCCCCCCCCCCCCCCCCCCCCCCCCAACCCGCCCCCCCCGCCCCCCCCCTCCCTCCCCTCCACCCGAGCCATTGACAAGGGGCTACGAGAGTCGGCAGGACGAGGAGCGGCCCGCGCAGCTTTTTCCGTGTTTCAGGCACATGCCTCAACCGGCTAGTCAGGTAAGATCGAAGACCCCTCAACTCGAAATCTGAAGCCCTAAACTCCTTCAGCCCCCTGGCTTCCCCCGCTGGAACCCCGTGTCGCAAACGAAGTTTAGGTACAGAAACGCTTTGTTCAGTACGACCTCTGCAAAGTACCACAGACCTTCAGAGCATGGTGACTGTGGGGGAGGACCTTGGGGGACCTTGTGGGGGGGCGGGGGACCTGAAGGTGGTAGGGGGGGGCGCCGGCACCTTATCCTTCGAAAAGGGTGGTTATTGGGGGTACGGTGAGAGGGGGGGGGGGAAGGCCGGGCGTGGATTGACAGTGGAATGGTTGGGAAGGGGAAGGGTAGTGGGAGGGGCAGGGGAGGGGGGGGTGGGGGGCGGGTGGGTGAAAGCTGGCGGGAGTTGTCGTTTACCCATGCACTGGTATTCACCTTGTTAAGAAGCTTCCAGGGAAAAAAAGGGTTCCACACCTTAACAGGAACCCAACACTTAAGGTGGGGTTGGGGGGGGGGGGCCCCCCCCCCCCCCTCACCTCACATGGAGCATTTTGGAGAGCTGTTTTTCCCTTCCCCCCCCCCCCCAAGCCCTCACCCCCCCCCCCCAACCCGCCCTCTTTATCCAAGCCAGAAAAAACAACCAATGGGAGCGTTTCCCTACCCCCCCCCCCCACAGCCGCCCCTCCCCCTCCCCCCCCCAACCGGCCCCCCCCCCCCCTCCTCCCCTCCACCCGAGCCAGAAAAACAACCTTTTTGGTGTTTTTGGAAGGGAGCGGTTTCCCTCCCCCCCCCCCCAACCCCCCCCCCCCCCCCTCCCTCCCCTCCACCCGAACCAGAAAAAACAACCAATTTGGTGTTTTGGAAGGCGGCCAAGCGGGTGGAACGAGCCGACATCCTGCGAACCGGGCAAAGCCCGCGGCACTTACCTCGCGGGTCGGCGGCAGCGGCGTCAGCCTTTAAATGGTCCAGGGCGGAGCCCGCGTCGCACTAAAGCGCTAGCTTTAAGGGGCGAGCGCCCGAGCCGCCGACCCCTTCAAATTCGCGCGGGGCCCTTCGGGAGGCCTCCAAAACGGCATCCAAGGGGACGCAACACGCGGTGGTGCGAAAAGCACGAAAACCTCGTAAAAAAACCATGGGTTTTTACGAAAAACCGAGGCCACAAAACACCCGCAGCACCCCATTAAACCCTCACGGGCGCGCATCATCGGCCCTAGCTTTTCACATGGGGCGCGCGCCAGGCCGAAACCACGTTTTTGAAGGCTTGGGGGGGGTACCGGAAGCCCAAAACCAGGCGAGCATCATGAGCATCAGCAGCCCTGGCCCGCGGCCCCAAGGCAGTAAAAAACGCTGAAAAACGCTGAAATCACCGTAAATACCGTGTTTTTATGAGGTTTTTCACGCGTGCCTCCGACCCCCACCCTTGCCGCCCCCAAAGTGCGCATCATCGAAGCCCACGTCCGGGGGGGGGTCTGCTGATGCTGCTGATGCGCGGGGTCCGGGCGCATCATCGGGCTTGTCATGGGCTTCGTGGGGGGGTCCGGGCCCACGGCGGAGAGACCCAGCTGATGCTCATGATGCTCTGTTTGGGGGGGTGTTCCAACAGCAGAAAACCTCGTAAATACCGAGTGTTTTGTGGGTCCACGTAAAAACGCCCCTAAAATCGCTCATTTTACGCGCTCGCACGGCTTCGTGCCTACAAAACACCCGAACAGCAGGACCCCGAATGCCCTTAAGGGCATTCGGGGTCCTGCTTTTGGGGGTGTCGTGGGCACGCAAGCGTTCAAGCACATATAATCGGCGCGTTTAAGGGGGTTCTGGATGGCTTGGGGGAGGCCGCTGATGCTCATGATGCTCCCTTTCCTGGGTTAAAAGGCTTCCCAAGCCCCAAAACACGTGTTTACAGCGTATTCTGAAGGTTTTTCGAAGGCAAAACGCGTGCTTAGAATGTTTTTAAGGCTCCCAAACCAACCCCACTGATGCTCCTGATGCGGGTGCGCGCGCGCGCGCGCGCGGGGAGGGGGGGTGGGGGGGGGAGGGAGGGTGGGCGAAGGCAGGAGAAAGAGAGACAGAGAGAAGGAGACGAAGAATGAAAGAGAAAAAGAGACAAAGGTGAACGAAGAAGAGAAAGGTGAACGAACAAGAGAAAGGGAGAAGATAGAGAGGGAGAGAGATTTAAAAAACAAAAACAAAGAAGAGAGAGAGAGAGAGAGAGACAGACAGAGGAAGACTAACAGCAACAGAAAGAAAAGAAAAAAGAGAGAGGTGAAGGAGAAACAAAGAGGTGAACGGAAGGAGAAAAAGAGAGAGAGAGAGGGAGAGAGTGAGGGAGCGAAAGAGAGAGGAAAAGAAACACAGAAAGACCAACAGCAAGAGAAAGAGAAAGAGAAAGAGAAAGAGAAAGAGAAAGAGAAAGAGAAAGAGAAAGAGAAAGAGAAAGAGAAAGAGAAAGAGAAAGAGAGAGAGAGAGAGACAGAGAAAGATAAGTAGAAGGAAAAAGATAAAGAGACAGAGAATAAAGAGAAAGAGAAACAAAAAAGGTAAAGAGAAAGAGAAAATGAAAACAAGGAAGCAGAGGAGAATCAAGAGAAAGAGAAACAAAAAGATAACGAGTAAGAGGAAATAACAACAAGGAAGCGCAGGGAAGTAAGAGGAGAAAGATAAAGACAGAGAAAAAGAAAAACAGGCAAGTAGAGAGAGGAAGAAACAAAGACATAAAAAAAAACAACCGCGCGAGAGAGCGAGAGAGAGAGAGAGAGAGAGGAGAGCGACAAAGACAAAGGACAAATAAAAATGGAAAGAGAGCGAGAGGAGAGAGACAAAGACAAAGGACAAAGAAAAGGGAAAGAGAAGACAGTGCCAAGGTTCAAGGTTTCGTGCTTTGGGGGGCGGGGGCCGGCCCGTGCCGCTAGGCCTGAAATCGGGCAGCGCGAGGTCCCCAAAGGACCGAGCAAATGCGGACTTTTTAGCCCGGGTCGTCCCGGGAATAGCCTTTCTGGCCTCTGGCCTTCTGCGAAGCAGAATTAGGCCGGACGCCAGTGCCGCCGACCCCCGCGTGCCGCCGGTGAACGGTTTTTTTTCGTGGTTTTTTGCGTCGCCACGGAGGCCCCCAGAGGGCGCGCATCATGAGCATCAGCGGGTCCAGCCCGGGACCCCCAGGCGCGCGCATCAGGAGCATCAGCGGCTCCCGGGGCGGGACCGCGGGGGGGCATCAGGAGCATGATGCCCCCCAAAGGGCGGGCATAAGCGACGTGTCTAAGCCCGGGGCTAGGAAAAAGGGAGTTCAGGGGCCTTATAAAGTGCTTAGAAACGTTAAGGGAGTCTCGGAGCCTCAAACGCTTAGAGATTTGAAGGGAGTTTAGGGGCCTGAAAATGCTTAGAAACTCAACGCTTAGAGATTTTAAGGGAGTTTAGGGGCCTCAACATGCTTAGAAACTGCTCGCCCCGGGCTTCTGCGTGCGCTGCCCGCCCATGGGCGCAGCCCCTTAAAATAAGTCGACTTGTAACCTACTTACAGGACTTAGGGGACTTAGGGTCTAGGGTTTGTAAATCCGGTATCATTGGGGTTGTCAGTACCCTGAACCTCCTAGGGTGCCATGATTGGACCCCGACCGCGGAAACCCGAAGCGGGGCGTGGCTTTCTGCAGGGTTCCGCCACAGCCTCTGGGAATCTGGGCTGCAGGGGGCTCAGGGTTTCGGCACCCTAAACCCTGAACCCTGAACCCTGAACCCTAAACCCTAAACCCTAAACCCTAAACCATACGCAGCCTACACTTCGACCCCAAACCCGAAAGCCACGAGCAGCTGGCCTCTGTCTCCAACGCTGTGTCCAACGAGCCTTGGCCGACTTTTTGAGGATTGGGTTTAGGGTTTAGGGTTTAGGGTTTAGGGTTTAGGGTTTAGGGTTTAGGGTTTAGGGTTTAGGGTTTAGGGTTTAGGGTTTAGGGTTTAGGGTTCAGAGTTTTAGGGATTAGGGCTTTAGGGTTCAGGGTTTAGGGTTTTAGTGCTCAGGGCTTAGGTTTCAGGGTTCAGGGCTTCCTGTTTAGCGGGCTGAAAGTTTGGCCTTGACTCCCAACCCCTCAAAACCTTCATGCAGCAACTCGGCAACAGCGGCGCAAGCGACTGCTCAAAATACCCTTCGCCTTAAACCCCATACCCTAAACCCTAAACCCTAAACCCTAAACCCTAAACCCTAATTCCGGCTCTACAGAAAGGGGCTCCTCCCTGTCCTACATGTACACAAGCGACAAACCCTCGTGTGCTTGTAACCCAACTAGCTTCCCGAAGCCACAAATCTTCAACCCTAAACCACTATTTGCTTAAGAACTCCTAAAATGCTAGGCTGCCCAGTAACCTAGGCTTAAAAAGGGTGCACTTTTTTGCTTAAAGGGGTTTATTTATAAGGGAACCTAAACCCCCCAAAAAGGGAATAAGGGTACTACTGGGCATCCTAGAATGCAAGATTCTCCTATACTGCCCCTTGTAGGGAAGAATATTCTTACCACATTGTTTTTTGATTTTTTTGGAGGGGGGTCTTAAGCAAGTAGTAGTAAACCTTCACTCCCAATGAAACCCTAAACCGAACACAAAGCCACAACCCTAAACCCTAAACCTAAACCCACAAACCCTAAACCCTAAACCCTAAACCCCAAACCCCCATCTGTCAGCTTAGCGGCTTATCTGCGCTTGCCGGAGCTTGTCCAACAGGCCTGGAAGGCGCCCAGAGAGCGTCTCCCCAACTCCCCAACTCCCCCCCCCCCCAGCTTTTGCAGTTTAGGGTTTAGGGTTTAGGGTTTAGGGTTTAGGGTTTAGGGTTTAGGGTTTAGAGTTTAGGGTCCGCCGACCCTGGCGGCGTGTTGGATAGGTTTCTGGAGGTGAAAACCTCCCGGGAGGTTTTCACCTCCTTACCCCCCCAAAACGCAGCGGGGGGGGGGGTAGGGGGGGAACCCCGGCAGCTTTTCCGTGGAGGGCCAGGCCACCCACACCGCGTAAAACTCATGGACCATAGGCGGTTTCGCACAGGGCATAGGGGATTTTTTGGAAAAACCCACATACCCGCTCAAACCCCTACCATTCCCCCCCCCCCCCCCCCCCCCCCCCCCCCCCCCCCACCCAAACATGTTTCTTCAACAAACCCCAAGCTGCTTCAGCTCCTAAACTGTTTGGGTCCTGGTGCTACGACCCCCCCAGAGGCGCGAGCGTTTCACAACTTTTGGGATTCTGCCGAGCAGGCTGCGATGCTCTTCGAACCATGCGATGAGGAAAGCATCCTTTGAGCCGACGAGCGGGTTTAGACCTTTCAACTATGCTCTGGCGGGGTCGGCGGCTTGAGCCGGAGGCTCTTAATTTAGGGTTGAGGGTTTAGGGTCGAGGGTTGAGGGTTGAGCGTTGAGGGTTCGGTTTTCCCCTTGCCGAAGATGCAGCAAGGGGTGGGGGAGGGGTGGGGGAGGGGGTGGGGTGGGGGAGGGGTGGGCGATTGCTAGGGGATTTGGTTGGATTCTAGGGCTTTCTTGGAGGCTCAGGGTACTTCTAACCCCACTTATTAGCCCCCTAACTAAGTCCTCTAAGCAGGGTCTAAGTCGACTCAGAAGTACCCATGAAGCTCCAAGTAGGGTTTAGCATTGAGGGTTGAGGGCTCAGGTATACTCTAAACCCTAAGACTAAACCCTACATCCTAGAATTCCCCTAGACCCTAAGCACTGATTCAGGAATATGACCCTAAACCCTAACCCCTAGCCCTAAACCCTAAACCTGGACACAGGCCTCTTTGTGTCAGCTCCTATTTTGGCTCAACTTCCAGGCGCGTTGCCAATGGGACCCTAAAAACCCTAAACCCTCCAGACCCTAAATCCCATAGACCCTGCACCCTAAACCCTGGACCCTAAACCCTGGACCCTAAACCCTAAACCCTAAACCCTAAACCCTCTAGACCCTATAAACCCTATAGACCCTGGACCCTGAAGCCCATGGACCCTCAAAACCTGTACCTATAGACCTTAGACCCCAAACCTCTAATGCCCCATAAGCCCTTAAAACCTCAACCCGCCATGTTCGGCACTTACTGGCCCAAAACCCAAGGAAGTAACAGTTGACACCTTCAGAATAAACTACCTTAGAAGAAACCCAAGGAAGTAAAAGTTGAAACCTTCAGAATAAACTACCTCATAACAAACCCAAAAGTTGAAAAGTTAGGTTTTGAGCCATGTAAGGCCAAGAGGCTCGTGAGATCTTGCGGCTGCCCTGAAAGGAACCTTGGTTGTCCAGTAACCTGGGGGAAGTAAAGGTTAACCGGTTTAGGATTTAGGGTTTAGGGTTTATGGTTTAGGGTTTAGGGTATTATACTACCCCAAAAAGGTTAAAGGGTACCTACTCTACTACAAGGGAACCTTTCTGGGAGTGCAGGAGCTTGAGGATGCTGCGATGCACGGTTCAGAGTGGGGGAATTGAGAACAAGGTTGCCCTAACCCCTAAGCCCTAACCCTAAACCCCAACCCCAGGGAGGTACACTCTTGCTATACACCCCCCCCCCCCCCACCCCCCTTGAACCAAAATGAGAATCACACTTCGAAATCTTCCATCGGCACAAGACCCCGGAACCCTCTCAAGGGTTTTTAGGTTTAGGGTTTAGGGTTTAGGGTTTAGGGTTTAGGGTTTAGGGTTTAGGGTTTAGGGCTTGGGGTTTAGGGTTCACCACCCTACACTTGGTTGAGGGTCCTTGAGTCTGGCAGGGCAAGCCCTGAGCGACTGATCTGCAAGGTGCAAGCAGCCTACATGCACGTTGAGAGCACGGCGCACACCCACAACCCTCCGAACCCTCGGGTTTAGGGCTTAGGGTCAAACCCTAAACCCTCTGCACCCCGAAACCCTCATCCTTAAAACCCTACATAAACCCTAAACCCCCAAACCCTAAACCCTAAACCCCAAACCCTCAAGCCTAAACCCTGCCTCGGGCATCCTGGAGAGAATCTCGAACCCTACACCCCAGTGCAGCGCGGTCGCGCGCGGCCGGTCCAACCATGCTGCTTCAGCGCCTTTCGCACCTCGGCGGGGCTATGGGAGCAACAACCCCCAACCCTGAACCGCCTGAAATCCCACAAGCCCTAATCCCTAAATCCGTAAACCCTAAACTCCAAATCCTTAAAACCCTAAACCCTAAACCCTGAATCCTATACACCCCAAGCCCTGCAAACCCTTAAAACCCTTTAGGGAGCTAGGGCAGCTAGGATGCCCAGGATTTAGGCTTGGAGAAAAAGGGTTTAAGGTCAGGGTTTAGGGTTTAGGGTGCTCCTGGAAGAAGGGAAACACTGTCTTCCCTGAGCCCTAAATACACGGACCCGTCTTCGGGTTTAGGGCAATTTAGGGTTCAGGGTTTAGGATCAGGGGGTGTTGAGGTTTAAGGTTTAGGGTTGAGGGTTTAGGGTTCAGGGTTTAGGCTTTAGGGTTTATGGTCATTGTGGATGCAAATCAAGGAGCCCTGTACAGACTTTTCCCCAACCCCTAACCCACATGTAGCTATGTAGGATATACTTGAGCCTTAGTCGGGTTCCTATAAAGCCGCTTTAGGGTTCAAGTGTATACTATACAAGTACATGGACGCTTTGGGCGAAGGTCTGAATCAGTAAATACATAAAAAAAGTAAGTGTGTCGATATATATATATATATACAAACATACATATATATATATATACACATATACATATACATATACATATACATATACATATACATATACATATACATATACATATACATATACATATACATATACATATACATATACATATACACATACATATGTATATATATATATATGTATGTATGTATGTATGTATGTATGTATGTATGTATGTATGTATGCTTTTTGCAAGTCCGGCACCGTTCGCGACAGATCCGCCACCGTCATGAGGCCCTCATTCACCTAGGCGTGATTGTCCACGTACCCTCAGAGCCCGACACCTACTAATTGCTGTTTAGGGTTTTAGCGTTTTAGGGTTTTAGGGTTTAGGGATTGCCTAAGAATCCTGCAAGGGGTTTGGCGATCAGAAGGCAGAACCCTGAACCCTAAACCCAAAGGGTTCACAAAGGCCGGAGGCCTCTTTATCTGTAGCCCTTATACCTTAAAATAGCCCCGAGATACCCTAATAAGAGCCCCCCTACAAAGCAGAAACCCTACATAAGGAGACCACCAACCAAAAAAACAAAGGGTTTAGGGTTTAGGGTCTACGGTTTAGGGTTTAGGGCTTAGATGCCTGCAGCTTGACTCCCACGGACACCTGCTAAGGCCTAAACCCTAAACCTAAACCCTAAACCCTAAACCCTAGACTTGAACCTTTTGGTCTAATTACGGGGTTAGCGTTCAGGGCTGGCCGGACAGAACCCGCCGGAAATCTCCCCAAAGGCCCTATAGATGGCCTTAACGATGCTGAGTGAAGCAAGCATCGGTTTTAGGGTAGGGTTTAGGGTTTAGGGTTTAGGATTTAGAAGCTAGGGATTAGGGTTTAGGGGGGTTAGAATCTAGGGTTTAGGGGGTTTAGGGTTTAGGATTGAGGCCAAGGGCGAGAGTACCACCCTCCACACCTCTCCGCCACGAAATCAACCTCGGCGAAACAAACCTCTAAACCCATACACATCCAACCACCCTGAAAGCTCAAAAACGAAACTTCAACCGCCCTGCAGGGTGTAGTTTTTGACATGTAGGTTTTACGGTCGTTTACGGTCCCTGAACCCCCCCCCCCCCCCAAATTCTAAACCCTAGAACCCCTGAGCCCTTCCCCCCCCCCCCCCTCCTGGTTTAGGGTTTAGGGTTTATAGGGTTTAGGGTAAACCCTCCCCCCCCCCCCCCAACCCCCACCCACCTCCGACTTCACCTCGGGATCTTGGATCGCACCCCGTGTCCTGAAGGAAATTCGCGACGAAAGACGAAGAGATTGAGCGAGTACTATGAATACGCGAACGAAGTAAGTGCATTAATTGTGAGAGAGAGAGAGAACGAAGTGAGAGATCAAAGACTAGAAAGACAAATGACCATAAGATTTCAAGAACATACCAATAAAAATGTTGTAGATTGAGCGTTTAGAAAGGTGTGCAAGAAGGGCCTCATGAATTGTATCTTTTTCTAGCCCTTGTTGCTTGTCTTACTCACTTCATTGATTTGTACGCTAAATGACCACATTAATAATAGTATTTAATGGGGGAATTATAGTATTGTATGGGCCTTATAGTGTACTAACTATGCAGATGAAAGGAACAAAGTCATGAATTCAATATCTTTTCATTAGAAAACCAAAAGCATTATACCATATTCTTTGCCTGGCTTTTTTTTGTTCTCTTTTAGCATTATCTCCACGAAGTAATAACATGTACAGTTAATGGTCAATGGACGTCTTGATTATAATATTAATGGGGCCTTTCTTGTTCATAAGGGCCTACTCTGCGCCGTAGACTAAGATTGATACAGCTATTGCTATTTAGGGTCCGTGCGCCGTATACTTGGGCCTCAAGGGGTTCCTATATAGTAGCTTTAGGGTTCAAGTACATACTATAGGAGCAGCGGTCAATACTACTTGTGAAGCTAAAGGACATGGCTGTTGGGTTCATGGTTTTCTGCGTGTCCCATGTCGTTCTGCTGGTTAGAACGCTCTTCCGCAAATCCCATACTAAGTCCCTACATCGCATAGATTTATCATCATGTTGGTGCTATCGTTTTCTGCGTGTCCCATATCGTTCTGCAGATCAAAAGCCACCAAACCATAAACTGATGTCCGTCCCGTACGAAAGCCAATCAACGCTAATTGTGACGGTCGCTCATATAGGTACATGGACCCTTAAAGGTCCTACTCTCTTCGGGTAGTTACATGGTCCTTGTATATGGGCCCTTAAAAGGGGACCGCTATATACCCCTTATATACCCTGTAAACCCCAAGGGCCCCATACTTCAGAACCCTTTAAAGAAGACAAGGGACCATAGTAAGGGACCGTACTACACGCAAGAGCAACCTAGGGTGAAAGAGGGTACCCTTGTTGGTTTAAACGCGCTGATCAAGGAACCTAACCTAACCCAAAAAAGAATAGGAATAAGGGCCTACTCTAGTCCTAGCCCTAAACCCTAAATCATAAACCCGAAATCCTAAGCCCGAAACAAAGGGGAATAAGGGCCTACTCTGGGTCCTAGTACAACTACACTTACATCTGGAGCCCTATAGGGTAGCGCAAGCCGAGGGGCAGATGCTGAAGTAGCTTCTCAGCTTGGTTCACATGCCTGAAGGGTTTAGGGTTTAGGGTTTAGGGTTTAGGGTTTAGGGTTTTAGAATTTAGGGTTTAGGGTTTATTTATGGTTTAGGGTTTAGGGTTTAGGGTTCAGGGCAGGGTTGGCAGCAACCACCTTCAAGCCTAAACCCTAAACCCTAAACCCGAAACCCTAAACCCTAAACCCTAAACCCTAACCCCCCCCCCCCCGCACCCAAACAACAAAAAAAAACTGACATCCCAAGCCCCTCAAACCAGAAGCCCTCCACTCAAACCCAAGCCCTTAAGGTACGTTCCCTTTCTAGTAAGCATTCCCCTTCTAAGAAACTCCTATCCCATAGTCCATCCTAGGGCCTAAACCCTGAACTCTGAGCCCTAAAACCGAAACCCTAAACCCTCGAACGGGCCTTTAACGCGACACCCCATGTGACGACTTTGGGATCCAAGTGTATGCTATTGAGGTGCATGGGCCCGAGACGAGAAGCCGTAGAAGCCTCAAAAGAACTCTAGGATTTTTCCTTTCACAAAAACCCTCAACCCTAAACCCTCAACCCTGAACCCTCAGACCTAAACCTGAACCCTGATGTCCTGGCAGGTGTTAGAAGGAGTTTCCTTCCCTAGCCCTAAGCCCTAAACCCTAAACCCTAAACCTCCAAAGCAGGCCGAGCCACTCCAGCTCCAGGGCCCTCAGGCTCTCTGCAGTGGCCAGGAGCAGCCAAAACGTATAGGATACGATGAAGGTCCAGAGGATGATCACCTTGAGGTTTTAGGGTTTAGGGTTTAGGGCTGGGGTGTTTAGGGTTTAGGGCTCGGATTTGGGGTTTAGGGTTTAGGGCTAGGATTGGGGGGGTTCAGGGCTTAGGGCCTGGGGCCTGGAGTTTAGGGTTTGGGGGCTTATAGGGTTTAGGGGGGTCAGGGTTTAAGGGTTTAGGGGTTTGGGGCTTAGGGGCTTAGAAGGGTTTAAGGGTTAAGTGTTCGCCGCCGGTTTGTCCAGAGCATGCCTACCTTAGCTTTAGGGTATATAAATGATGAACCCTAAACCTTAGGAGCTTGAGGAGAATATTTTCTTAACCGGGGTTCACCCTTGAGGAGGTGTAGGGTTTAGGGCCTTACGGTTTGGGATGTATATATGATGAACCCTGAACCTTAGAAACTTGAGGAGGTTTACGTAGGGTTTAGGGTTTACGTTTTGGGTATACAAGGTTTGGATAGTTTAGGATTCCAGATATTCGAGGGGGGGAGACTTAGGATGAAAGACTCTCTCTCGAACTCGCTTCGAGCATCGGCTGTCAATTCGACCGAACAATCTGGAAGTGCTTTGCACTCTACTCCATCGAAGATCAGGGTCCCATGTTTTTCCCCTGTCGTGAGCTTTGACGCTCCGCGAAGGTAGCACTTCGACGTGACAAGAAGGCCTAGAGCGTCAGCCACCTTCGAATCGGACTTGTGTGGACCGAGCGGACAGCTGCAGCGTCCGTCCTCGCTCCTGTTCCAATGGGTAGTTGCGAAGTAACCGGGCTGCCCGGCAACCGTTGCAAATCCGCACGTGGGGCCCAGTGAGGAGGATTCTGATGGTTGTAGAAACTGTGCATCAAGACAAGGCGTGGGGCGAACTTGGATTTCTTGATGGCCTGCTTTCCACCCCTCGCAACAACACGATGTTGCAGAAGGGGCAATGCGCATCTCAGATAGGCCGTTGACCCTAAACCCTAAGCCCTCAACCCCACATGAAACCCTAAACCCTAAACCCTAAACCCTAAAACCCTACACAAAGCAACACCAGAGCTGTCTGTGCTCAGGTGCCACGCAGCCCCACAGCTGCTCCACCATCTGGATACCGATGTCGTAGTCCTCTTTGGGTTTTATTTTAGGGTTTAGGGTTTAGGGTTTAGGGTTTCGGGTTTAGGGTTTGGGTTTGGAGTTTTGGGTTTAGTCCTCTTTGGGTTTCTATTCCCAGGGAGGTTGTGGGGGTTTACGGCAGTATAGGGTTTAGAGGGTTTATAGGGTTTATAGGGTTTATAGGGCTTAGGGTTTAGAGTTTCGGGTTTTAGGGTTTGAGGGTGTTTGAGGGTTTAGGGTTTAGGGCCTGCAGCCTTGGAACTTGAGGCCTAGGCGCTTTGAAGCTCAACTCTAAACCCCTAAACCCTAACCCCTCGCCCCACAATTTTTTTTTTTTTTTTTTTTTTGGGGGGGGGGGGGGAGGGGAGGCCTTAAAAAAGGGTTTAGGGTTTAGGGTTTAGGGTTTAGGGAAGGGAATAGGCCAATAGGCCCACTCTGGGTCCTAGTTCCCGACACTTGAACCGATTCTAACCCTAAATCATAAACCCTAAACCCTAAACAGTTGCGATCTCTAAAGCCAGGGGTTTAGGGTTTAGGATTTAGGGTTTATAGTCTTCGAATAGGCCGGCCGAAACCTCACCCTAAACACGGCCTGAACCCTCCTAAACCCCTTAGCCCTGAACCCCGAATCCGTAAACCCCAAACCCAAAAACCCTCAAATCCGTAAATTCCTACACCTGAACCCCCGAAATGCCCCCGAAATCCCTCTGCAAAAATCTGTGGTTACATAAGGGTGTTTGCTAAGGATTCCCCAAGCCCTTAACCCTAAATTGAACCCTGAACCCTAGACCCTAAACCGTAAAAACTTGTTCCACATCAACCACAGATGGTGGTCCCACCCGGCCTCCCGGCAGAAACTTGCCTGGACCTTGCGCAGGGTGACAGGGGCTTAAAGTCAGATATACTAACTACTTGGAGGTTCATGGTACGTATTAACCATTGATAACTGTACCTATTACTGTACTCATAACCATATGAAGGCACTTAAGGGGCTTATAAGTGGGTTTTAAGTACAGTTATACTTGGTTAATAAGTACCATGAACCTCCAAGTTTGGGAACTTGAAACCTAATTTGTGACGCGTCGAAAGGGACCTTCTCATTGAGTTGAGACATGGGGAGTCCCTCGCCGGGGAAGGTGTAGGGTTTAGGGTTTCGGGTTTAGGGTTTTAGGGTTTAGGTTGAGGGTCTTTGGGGTTAGGGTCGCCTGTCCGGACTTGAAGGGTCGTAGATGTTTGGTAGCAAGGGGAACCTTTGACCCGACTCAGCCTCCAAGTAGAGCTGTCGTGGGAATCTACCCTAAACCCTAAACCCCAAACCCTAAACCCTCAACCCTTGGTTGCAACTTTGCTATACTATAACTGACCATGCTCCCCGGGTCCTCAACCCGAAGCCCTCTATCTGCTCATGGGCGTAGGGTTTAGAGGTTTAGGGTTGAGCGATAGTTCCGAGCACCGTCAAACCGCAATGCCCTCAAACCCTAATGCCCTACGGGGGAGGTTGCCCACAGTGTTGGGTTTCTTCCCGCTACTCGGAGGGCACACTGATTTGAGACCAGCTTGGAAGGGGATGGCAGAATATTTGCCATTGGTGGAGGGCGCCCTGGTGTGCGGAAATGGTGGAGGTGGATGAGGCCGTGATGTGAGTAGCTCCGGGTGTGCACACGTCGAGGTGGGCACTTAGTATCTGCAGAGGGATCTGTGGAGAAGCGTGTTCGCCGTTATAGGCACTCGACTGGCGCACTGCCCTGAGCGGAGGTGACGGTGTTTGCTTGGCTTAGTACCCTGAAGGGTGACCTCTGGGGGAAGAGCTTGGCTGAGCGAAGTTATCGCGAGGATGGCAAGCTGTCTTGCCCTTATGCCGGCCCGCCGGGCAGTACTCTGCTCGATGGGTGCAGGTGGCGGGTCTGCCTAGTGGTCGCTTTGTTTGGAGCAAACACGCCCTCACGCTCAACTGGGCCTTTTCGTTCGTCATCGCGTCGTGGTTGCGTGCTGTTGGCTGTTGCTGTTTGTCGTTGCGTTGTGTTGTTGTGGCTGACACTTTAAGCCTTCGCGCTGGAGGTGTCGCCAATTTGTTAGGCCAGGCATGCGTCTTCGGCCCGACACATGCCTCGGTCGATGCTCACTCACTCACTCACGCACTCACTCACCCTAATGCCCTCGATCCATAAACCCTAAAAACCCGAAAAACACGAAAAAACCGAAAATACCCTAACAACTCTTAACAAACCCTAAAATAACCCTAAAAACCCTAAATTACCTGAACCAAAATTCTAAACCCTAAACCCCCCCGAAGCCCCCGCAAGGGTTTAGGGTTTAGGGTTTAGGGTTAAAACCCTAAACCCAAAACCCCCCCGAAGCCCCCCCCCAAGGGCCTGGTTCAACTGGCCAGCCCTCATGAAGGCCTCGCAAGTGGGCAGTCTCTTGGTCTTGAGGGTTTAGGGTTTAGGGTTTAGGGTTTAGGACGTAGGGTTCTGGGGTTCAGGGTTTAGGGTTTAGGACGTATAGGGTTCTAGGGTTCAGGGTTAGGGTTTCGGGTTCTAGGGCTTAGGGTTCATGAATTAGGGTTTAGGGTTTTAGGCTTTAGGTTTCAGGGTTTAAGGTCTGGGGTTCTAGGGCTTGGAGTTTTAGGGTTCAGGGTTTTATGGTTTCGGGCTGTGTTTTGGTGGCTTTGTGTATATATCTACAGCGTTTTTGTTTTGTGGGTTCGCTGACTACCCTAATCCACTAGCACTCTAGAACCCCATTCCTCTAAGCCCTCAACCCCCCAAAACCCCCAAAACCTCTAGACTCCCCACAAACACAATGCCCTTGAAACAATCCCTTCACCGCAAAACCCTACTAAGTGTCCCAAACCCTAAACCCTAAACCCTAAACCCTAAACCCTAAACCCTACACCCCCGGCCTCACAGTCGGGGCGGCAGACCGCCACAGCCAAGACGCCGAACAGCCCGGCAGCTGCATGGACAGGGACCTTTAGGTGAAGGGGTTTAGGTGAAGGGGTTTAGGGTTTAGGGTTTAGGGTTTAGGGTTTAGGGTTTAGGGTTTAGGGTTTAGGGTTTAGGGTTTAGGTTCCCACAGGACCTGTCTTAGTTGTCCAGTATCCTCGGGGAACTAATGGCTAACCTTTGAGATAACGGAGGAAACTTCGTACCCCAAAACGGCGAACAAGTTACCTACTCTGGTCTACTAAGACTTGAGTGAAGAGGTTAGGGCTTAGGTGTTTAAGGGCTTGTGGGGCTGTAGGCTTTCCAGACTTTCCAGGGTCTAGGGCTTCAAACCCTAAACCCTAAACCCTAAACCCTAGTTTTGCGTCGAGATCCCTCCCCCACCCCTGAGGCCTAAGGCACAACCCTGGGGTCTCCACACTTGGATTGGTGAACCTCGCTGACCCTAAACCCTAAACCCGAAACCCTGAACCCTAAACCCGAAACCCTAAACCCTAAACAATAAAACTTTCTAACTTTCGGGACGTTGAGGCCAATCCCACCCCCTCAGGCCGGCGCTGCATCAACCGGATCGTCCAGGCCTGGGTGGGTGGCGGGGGGTGTAGGGAGCGCAGGGCTTGCAACCTGGGTCTGTGGTATAGCTTTGGCCCTAAGCCCTAAACCCGAAACCCGAAACCCTAAACCCCATAAACCCTAAACCCCATAAACCCCATAAACCCCATAAACCCCATAAACCCCATAAACCCCATAAACCCCATAAACCCCATAAACCCCATAAACCCCATAAACCCCATAAACCCCATAAACCCCATAAACCCCATAAACCCTAAACTGGGGCTTAGGTTGAAGATCTGTGGGTCAGCTGGAAAGCTTGGTCTGGCTCAGGACTGGATTCTTCGGCCGTATATGGCCATTTCCCAGAACAGGGTACTGGTTCTTACACCCCCACACAAACTTCGCTGTCCAGTATCCTGGTGAACATAAGTTACCTAAACCCGAAACCCGAAACCCGAAACCCTAAACCCTAAACCCCTTTGCGATCATAAAGGGAACATAAGGACTAAAAGGTGAAAAACTACCAACTCTACTACTTGGACCACATTAGCATCACAGGAATTCCCAAAAAGGTCCCCCATGAAACAAACGTGCAGCGTGGCTACCCTAAACCCTAAACCCTAAACCCTAAACCCTAAACCCTAAACCGCTGAAAATGGAACTGCAGCTTGCTTGAAGTTGCCGCCGGCTTAGCACTGCAGAGCCTCCACAAATGGAAGGTTTAGGGTTTCCGCCTCAGAAACCCTATGGCCGAACCAGAGCCCTAGACCCTGAAAAAACAACAAAAAAACTTAGTCCTAAGCCAAGCCCCTAACAAGTTTGGGCAGTTCGCTACATCAGGGTCCCTTTTTGGGGTCTCCTGATGATGAGGCCGCTGTACTACATATAGGACCCCCCAGAAAAAGCGCCCTAATTTAGGGAAGTACTGATTTGAACCGCAAAACCTAAATCCTTAACCCTAAACCCTGTGCCGCCAGCGTGCGCAGCCGTCGCATGATGGAAGAGGCTGTGGGGTAGACCAATGCACCGGCGATGATGCCGATGATCCTTGGGAGGGGTTTAGGGTTGAGGGTTTGGGTTTAGGGTGTATAGGGTTTATACATGTTAAAGGCTGTATAGGATTTACAGGGTTTCACCCTGCCTACCAGCTTGCCCCATGGCACCCGCCCTCCTAATGACCTCCTGATGGCACAGCGAGAATTTAGAGTCTGCATCTGTTCTGCGGCACCCCGTGCTGGTCCGTCACCATGATTTTCTTCTGCGTCATTAGCGTTTAGGGCAACGGGGTTTAGGAGTTTAGCTAGGGTCGAGGTGGGGGTTAGGTTATAGGGTCTAGGGTTGCCTGAGGTTTCAGTCATTGAAGATGTCCGATGTCCCGAATACCGTCATTGAGGTAGCAGTAGGCGCTTACTACGAGGCGCTTTTGGGCCACAACCAAAACACCTTAAGCCTTGTAAGGGTGTAGGGTTTAGAGTGTGGGGTTTGATGTTTCGGACAAAGCAGGGCACCCTTTTTTGGTATAGGTAGGGTTTAGGGTTTAGGGTTTAGGGTTTAGGGTTTAGGGTTTAGGGTTTAGGGTTTAGGGTTTAGGGTTTAGGGTTTAGGGTTTAGGGTTTAGGGTTTGGGGGTCCAGAACCTCAAAGCGGGAAACAGGGCACTGGGCGTCCTGGACCCCAAACCCCAAAGCCCCTCAAAACGCCACCCCTACTATCTGCTCGAGAACAGGAACAAACAACAACCCCTATATTTCCCTTAAAAAGGAAGAATGTTTTTATTTTGGGGGGTTCTTATAAAACAAAAAAATAATCCCTAGATTGCCCTGAATGAGGAAGAAATGTTCTTATTTTTTGAGGGGTTCTCAACCCAGACCCCTGCAAGGTTCCAAAGAATAGAACCCTCAAATAGTACCCTATACTATCATTGGGTCATTTTTAGGAGCCCTTGAGGGGAGACATTTTCTAGGGGCCCAAAAAACCACATAAACATAAGGATCCTACAAACAGGGTTTTTTGGAATCCCCCCCCTAAAATCCCTATCAACCCTAATGAACCCTATAACCCCTGGGGAAATTATGAACCCGATAAACCCGATACCTAAACAGCCTATAAGCCCTAAACTATACTGATCTTGGAACACTAGCAAAAAACCACAATTTTGGCTGTTTCTGGGGAGTTATAGTGCCCAGAAATTAACAACTTTTCCCAAGTAGCCCTAAGGAAAGGTGTTTGCAAGAGTATGCCTCCTAAACCCTAACCCCCTAAACCCCAACCCCCACAAACCCGAAACCTGAACCCCTAGACCCTAACCCAAAAATGCTCCCAAGTCCCCCTACACCCTAAACCCAAAAGCCTGAAAAAAACCCTATAAAGCCCCTATAGCCCGATAAACCCTGAAACCCTTTTCTCCCTAGCTCTCAACCCTAAACCCTAAACCCTAAACCCTAAACCCTGAAACCCTTCTCTAACTGCAGCACCGGCACAGCGACCCCAGTGGCTGCACGACCTCGGCTTCAAGGGGCCTATATAGAGGGCCTAGGGGGGCTTAGGGGTTTAGGGTTTAGGGCTAGGGTTTAGGGCTAGGGTTTCGGGTTTCGGGTTTAGGGCTTAGGCTTTAGGGGTTGAGGGGTTTCATTCGGGGTTTAGGGGTCTCAGAGGTTTTGGGTTTAGGGGTCTTAGGGGTCTTAGGGGTCTTAGAAGTCTTAGGGGTCTTAGGGGTCTTAGGGCCCAGACCCTGGGGTGCCGACACCGTAAACCGACTGGTTTGGGCTCTTAGTTCTTCTTAACCCTACTTTGGAGTAGACCCTGGAAAAAAGTTCGCACTTTTTAGATGTACGTAGCTATAAGAGGCAAAACCCAAGAAAGTATGAAAAGTATAGTGCTCCCAAACCCAGTTAGTTAGGGAATGAGGGAATGATTCGTCCTCCGTTTTCTATGTCTATACCATTCTTAGGGGGTTCTTCAGGGTAGCGAATTCCCTCACATGCCCTGTGGAGGACCGGTGCGTGAGCCCTGTGTCTCTCTTCCAAGCACATAGAGGTCATGGCCGCATGTCACCGCAACTGCTCCTGAGTGCGGCCCAAGGCCAGGGGGACCTCTTCAAGCTGTCACAGGCAGCCTGAAGATCCCAAAATGCTCATTCTCACCTGAGTTTTCTTCTGGGCCGGCCTCAAGGCATTCCGGCACATTGTTGAAGGGGGGTGCGGTGATGTCAATGGGCCTGAATTGCCCAGCCACGATGTCTTTGCCGTTCGATCCGGCCATGTCAACATCGTCCACGAGCCAGGTTCCTGCCAGGTTGAAGTTGCCGAGAATGGCGTGGACAAGCTCCGTGGGATTGTGCTGAAGAGCATCATGACAATTGATCACATCAAAGTGCTTTGCCGGGAAGGTCCGTGTTAGGATGCCTGCCTCCGCGAGATTGAGCGTTTTGAAGGGCTCGATGGTGACCTTCGGCACGGAGGCTTGGGCGGCAGCTCTCTTGCCCTCAGCGAGTCTGGTGGCCACACCGGAAACATCAACTCCCTGGTAGTTGAGCCTGGCACCGGCTGGAAGCCGAGAAGCCATTCGCGAGAGACACCCGGGCATCCAGAAGAAGTCACCGCTTGGAGCATCCAGGAAATTGAGCTCGTACTCGGTCATTCCAGCTGCCTCCTTCTCCTTTGAAGCTTTCAGCAAGGCCTCAAAGATAACGGAACAGAGAGCTTCCGTTGCTCGGCCGATGTCGCTTCCCCCTCCTGACATGGAACCAGTAACGCCATCGCCGCCCCACATACGCTTGGTGTAAATCTTGTCAAACGCATCCTTGACAGGTTCTTGCATCAACGACTCTGAACCGATGCACGGAGGCAAAGAGCCTAGAGCATTCGAAGCGTTCTGCGCAGGCTTGACGACGATGGCCCCCGCGTGCCACGAGAGAGCTCCAAGGAACAAGAGCCACATGGCTGGACAGGATAGGGCAATAGTAGAAATTGCTAAAGCGTTCTCGGATGATTGGCTCGAAGATCTGAGCCGCGACGGGGTATCGACGCAGCCTGGAAGCAACACGCATTACCTCTGGAGGTCCCGAGGGTCGAGGTTTTGCGGGGTGTGTGGGTTCGCTTTTTTCGAAGCTCCAGTATAGGGTCCCTAAACCCTAACCCCTAAACCCTAGACCCTAAACCCTAAGTACCCTGATCCTCTAAGTTCGGTTTAGGGTTCTTGGCGGTGTGTTGGGTTTCGGAGGGGTCGACCGTCAGGACCATGTGCTAAACCCTTACAACCCTTTAAACCCTAAACCCTAAACCTTAAACCCTAAACCCTCAACCCTCAACCCTCAACCCTCAACCCTAAACCCTAAACCCTAAACCCCAAACCTCCCACGAGATGCAGCTCCCTGGGGCCCCGGGCGTCGCAGCATGCTGTGATGGACACGAGGCCGCTGAGTATCCCGTTACACAGGAAGCCGATGTCCAAGTTGAGGTGGAACCCTGGGTTGAGGGTTTAGGGTTTAGGGGTTTAGGGGTTTAGGGGTTTAGGGGTTTAGGGGTTTAGGGTTTAGGGTTTAGGGTTGAGGGTTGAGGGTTGAGGGTCTAGGGTCTAGGGTTTCGGGTTTAGGGTTTATGTTGAACTTAGGGTCAGCGGAACCCTGAGGTCAGGAGGGTTCAGGGCTACCTGGCTACCCATTTACAACCCAAGGTTTCGGGATTAGGGTTTACGGTCAAAAAAACGGTTTTAGGGTTAGGCCACCGAGCAGAAACGAACATGAACCTAGATGGTATCCCCGAAACCTGCTTCAGCACCCCACCGCCCGAACCCGAAGTCCCGAACAAACCCTAAAACCCTAAACTCCAAACCCTACACCCCAAGCCCGACTCCCATCCCCCACCCCCAAACCCTCAACTGAAACCCGAAAACCTAAGCCCCCCAACCCGAAATCCTAAACCCCAACCAAACCCTAAACTTCAAGCCGTATAACCCTTCCTATAACCCTACACCCTAAACCCTAAACCCTAAACCCTAAAACCTAAACCCTAAACCCTAAACCCTAAACCCTAAACCCTTCCTACAACCCTCGGTGGCCCAGTCATGGTATTATGATACGTGCACCCTTTTTAAGGGGTTGGGTTACGCTACTGAAGGAACCTTGGGCTACCAAGAACACGAAGCCCCTAAACCCCTCCAAGCCATCGACCCTCTACCCTAAACCCTAAACCCCAAACCTTAAACCCCTCAGCCCCTAAACTCTAAACCCTAAACCCTAACCCCTAAACCCTAAACCCAACCCCAAGACGAGGGACTGGGAGGCCCCTAAACCTTAAACCCCTAAGCCCCTAAACCCCTCAACTGCCCCCGCGCCGCCATAGAGGTAGAGGTAAGAGCCGAATCCTCCAGCGGCCGCCGCAATGGTCGTATTCCACGCAACCAGCGAAGCAGAGTGTGCGCCTCTTCCGGGTTTAGGGTTCTTCGGGTTTAGGGTTTAGGGTTCCTAGGGTTTAGGGTTTAGGGTTTAGGGTTTCGGTTTAGGGTTTAGGGTTTCGGAGGATTACGGTTCTTGGGGTAGGTACATGGTCCCTGAGTATGCGCCCTTAGGTAGCTCATTTGCCAGAAGCCAGCTGTTGGTAACATTGAATTTTCTGCTAGATCTAATGGGAAGTTGTGCGCATTTCTTTCATGCATGACTTCCATCTCTAGATCAGCACGAAAAAGAATACCTGCCCAACTTAAGATTAGATGGGCCACTGGAATGTGGGATGAATTGGTTGAAGTTTAAGCCGTTGAAGTTGAAAGCCATTGTACTTACTCCAAGGGACGTGAACCAAATACCAATAACTGGCCAAGCTGCTAGGAAGAAGTGAAGACTTCGAGAGATATTGGAAGTGTACTGAAATATGAGTCTGCAACCCATAGGCCCGTACTACAGGGTTTAGGGTTTAGGGTTTAGGGCCAAGTTTAGGGTTTAGGGTTTAGGGTTTAGGGTTTAGGGCCAAGTTTAGGGTTTAGGGTTTAGGGTTTAGGGTTTAGCCCCTTTGAAAGTGCGCGCCCCTTCGGGGTTCGAGGGTTTTAGGGGTTTACGATAAAAGGACTCCAAGTAGTAGGACTCCCCGATGATAAGGACCCAAGGAAGGTTTAGGGTTTAGGGTTTAGGGTTTAGGGTTTAGGGTTTAGGGCTTAGGGTTTAGGGTTTAGGGTTTAGGGGGTACCCTAACTTGAGAAACCACCATTAAACCACCATTTGGGGCTTTCGGGGTCTTAGGGATTTGGGGTTCTGGGGTATCGGGTCTTCGGGTGTTAGGGTCTTAGGGTTCAGGGTTTAGGGTGTGTTAGGGTGTTAGGGTTTCAGGCTTTCAGGGTGTTAGGGTATAGGGTTTTGGGCTTTTGGCTTTGAGGGTTTTAGGGTATAGGTTAGGGTCTTAGGGTTAGAGTGTTAGGGTTTTAGGGGTTTTAGGCTTAGGATTGAGGGTTTTAGGTTTAGGGCGCATGCAAAAAAACCCCAGGAGTTGGTGAGGGACGGGCTGGCGGAGAGATATGTCCATTGAACTGTGGGGCAAGACAGAGGTTTGCAAGGCTCTGATTTTCAGTAGAGGTTGATGGTTTAGTTGGTTATCCTTAGGCTCTGTTTGGCTTTAGGATTTGTAGGGCTTGGGGGATTTTTGGGTTTTGGGGTTTAGGGCTTGCCGGGAATGGAGTTTAGGGTTTGTCGGGTTTGGGGTTTAGGGCTTTTAGGGCTTTTGGGGCACTTAGGGCTTCTAGGGCTTTTAGGGCTTTTGGGACGCTTAGGGTTTTTAGGGCTTTTGGGGCTTAGGGTTTGTCGGGTATGTGGCGTGAAGGGCTTAAAGTTTAGTTGCCTCCTCGGCTTGCGGTTAGGCTGCCGCCCGTGTTGAAGCCTCAGCGTGGCGCTCTACCCCACGGGCTTGAGGGTTTAGGCTTTAGGGTTTAAGAAGTAGACCCGTAAACCCTAAGCCCTAGCCCTAAACCCTAAGCCCTAAGCCCTAAGCCCTAAACCCTAAATGAGACATGCTGAGCCCTAGAAACCACCAAACCTCTCAAACCTGTAAACCTTGTAGCAGGTCGCGCCTGTCAACCCCAAACCCCAAACCCCAAACCCCAAACCCCAAACCCCAAACCCCAAACCCCAAACCCCAAACCCCAAACCCTAAACCCTAAACCCTAAACCCTACACTGCTCCCCCTTGCTGCCGCTTCGGTAGCCGTACCAGCCAACCCAAAGGATGAACATGCCCATCACCTGCCGTTGAGGAATCTGGGGTTTAGGGTTTAGGGTTTGGGGTTTAGGGCTTAGGGTTTAGGATTAGGATTTAGGGTATAGGGTATAGGGTTTAGGGTTTCGGGTTTAGGGCTTCGGGCGTAGGGTTTAGGGTTTAGGGTCTCGGCTAGGGGGCGGGGGGTTTGGTCGCCCCTAGGACAAGGAAGCAGAGCCCGAAGCCCCCGTAACGCCCTAAACCCGGAACCCTAAACCCTAAACCCTAACCCTAAACCCTAAACCCTAAACCCTAAACCCTACACACTAAACCCCTAAATCCTGAACCCTAATTAACCCCTAAAGCCCGAAAGGCCCAACAAAAAACCTAAGCCCCTAAACCACTAATGTTAAGGTCGCTTTAATAAACCCCCCCCCCCCCCCGGATTTGTTCCGGCGCTGGGTCCAAACAAACTTTGAAAGGGGTCGGGGTGGTAATAATAAAGGGGGGGGGAAGAAGTACTAGTAGTACTAGTACTACTGGGCTGCCCCACATTGGGCTCGGTCTGGATTGCTGTCAGTAAGTAGCCAAAGAGGCTTGCTGATGGAAGAGAGTCCCAGACCGGCATCGCCCCGTTCGCCGGACTTTATTAATGTCACCCTTTATTATTACGATTTCGAGGCCTCGTGGGGGGTAGCCTTGGCGGATTTGTTCGGGAGCTGTTTTTTAGAAGGATTTTAAGAAGAAATCGATGCTTTTCGGTCAGCCACGAAGATCAGGATTTCTGAGCCTGGAGCCGGTTCAAGAGATCGGCAAAATGAAGCTGGGCTGCCCCACATTGGGCTCGGTCTGGATTGCTGTCAGTAAGTAGCCAAAGAGTGAAAAGAGGAGTACTCTCGGAAACACATTTGGGAAATTCCCCCGGAAAAGTTTCCACTATTACCACCCGTTTTTTGATTACGACCCCCCTCAAAATGGGGTTTAGGGTTCGGGGCAGCCTAACATAATGGAAACTGTTCATGAAACAAACTTTTGGGCAAAAATCCCGGCCGGAAAAGTTGCCACTATTGACACCCGTATTATAAAGGTGACCTTAACATTAACCCCTAAACCCCACATCTCCTAGGCCTGAAGCCTGAAGCCCCTAAACCCTAAAACCCCTGAAGCCCCCAAAGCCCTAAACCCTAAACCCTAAAACCACAGAAAGCCTAACAACCCTAAAGGCCTAAATCCTTTATAGAGTTGAATTTGGGCTGAGGGTTTAGGGTTGAAATTTGTGAAAAGGTTGTAGAAGGAGTCCCATTCCCTGGAATTTGAAGCGGAAGCTTCGGAACGCCCCTTGCCGTTTTGAGCTCTCCTTCTTGAGCGCCATTGAAAATGCAGGCTTCACTTCCACCGAAGTCAACCTAAACCCTAAACCCTAAACCCTAAACCCCAAACCCTAAACCCAGGGTTTAGGGTTTAGGGTTTAGGGTTTAGGGTTTAGGGTTTAGGATCTCTTTAACAATCTCTGGAGTCTGGAGTCCGGGAATGACTCGAATGCGGGTCCAGCAGGAATTTGAGCCTTTCGATCGTCGCTGACATGATCTGGTCCATGGTTTCCAAAGCATGCACCTTCTCCTTCAAGTAGGACACCAACATGACCGGGGCTTTCATCGACTCCTAAACCCTAAACCCTAAACCCTAAACCCTAACCCCAAAGCCCTAAATGTCAAGCCTGGAGGTAGTTGCATGGCTGGAACTCAGTCTTGTCGCGCTCCGCATTGTCGAAGCGCCGCAGCCAGCGGGACTGAAGAGGCAGGATGGGTTTAGGGTTTAGGGTTTAGGGTTCAGGGTTTAGGGTTTATGGTTTAGGGTTTAGGGTTCTGAAGGGAAGCTTTAGGGTTCTGAAGGGAGGCTTTAGGGTTCTTAAGGGAGGCTTTAGGGATCTGAAGGGAGGTTTTAGGGTTCTTAAGGGAGGCTTTAGGGTTCTTAAAGGAGGTTTTTTAGGGTTCTTAAGGGAGGCTTTAGGGATCGGAAGGGAGGTTTTAGGGTTCTTAGGGGAGGTTTTAGGGTTCTTAAGGGAGGTTTTAGGGTTCTTAAGGGAGGTTTTAGGGTACTTAAGGGAGGGTTAAGGGTTTAGGGAAACCTTTAGGGTTTAGAGTTTAGGGTTTAGGGTTTAGGTTTTGGGGTTTGGGGTTTGGGGTTTAGGGTTTAGGGTTTAGGGTTTAGGGTTTAGGGTTTGGGGTTAACCCAAGGTTCCCCAACGTTTTTTGCTCCTACTCCCTAAGGCTCCTGAAGCTTCCCTAAGGTTCCCCAGGTACCTACCCCCCCCATGAACCCCCCTCCCTTAAGAACCCTATAAGTTGAAGACTGCTACGGCTTGGGGTTAAGGGAAACTCTAAACCCTAAACCCTAAACCCTAAACCCTAAACCCTAAACCCTAAACCCTAAACCCTAAACCTGATTGTAGAACTGGAAGACTCAGGGTTTAGGGACCCGCTGCTGGCGCAGGAGTTGCTGTTAAGATCCGAGGTAGCGGGAGCTGCAGGCAGAAATTACACCCGAATTCCTAAACCCCAAGAGCCCCGGCCAAGACCCTCAGCCTCCAAACCCAAAACCCAAAACCCAAAACCCAAAACCCAAAACCCAAACCCTAAACTCTAGCCCTAAACCCTAAACCCAAAACCCTAGAGCACGAACTCAAGCTCCAAAGCCCTGCCTGAAACCCCTCAGCCCGGAACCCCAAAACCCCGAAACCCAGGTTCAGGGGGGTTGGGGGGGGTTTAGGGTTTAGGGCTTAGAGAGTTGAGGGTTTAGGGCTTAGGGTTTGGAGAGTTTCGGTTTCAATAAGCTCAATAACCCCTGTCAAAGCCCCCAGGCGCCCGAAACGTGTTCCCTCCCAACCTGCGTTGCCCAGCATCCCTAAACCCTAAGCCCCTAAACCGCTAAACCCCTGAAACCCTAAGCCACGGTTTAGGGTTTAGGGTTTAAAGGTTTAGCGTTTAGGGTTTAGGGTTTAGGGTTTAGGGTTTAGGGTTTAGGGTTTAGGGTTTAGGGTTTAGGGGTTAGGGTTTAGGGTAAAACCCCTAAACCCCAAACCCTAAACCCCTGCTGGGTGCCGCCAGGGAGCTGGACCCGAGGCCAGCGGGCTGAGATCTCCCTGCGGCCTGCCCAGAGAAATTTAGGGTTTAGGGTTTAGGGTTTAGGGTTGTTCTCAGATGTTTTTTGTTTGTTACTTCTTCTTGCGGTCTAGGGTTTGTGGGCTTTTTGGGTTTAGGGTTTAGTTTCTTCTGGGTTTTGGGGTTTGGGAATTGGGGTTTGGGGTTTGGGGTTTGGGGCTACTTCCAAATCCAACTGCACAAAGCAAACCCTAAACCCTAAGCCCGAAACCCGAAACCCTAAACCCTAAACCCTAACACCCCCCCCCCCCCCCACCCAAAACACGTCCCTGTACATACATAGTATAAGTGCTTGGCCGCTAGAGTCGCAGAATAGGAAGTACTTCAAAGCCCAAGTCTGCCCTAGTTGTTGACCCTCAACCCTAAACCCTACACGCTACACCCTAAACCCCGTTTCTTGGCGGGAAGGAGGGGGTGGAGATGCCGGTCTGGTGGTTTGGCACCTAAACCCTAAACCCTAAACCCTAAACCCTAAACCCTCAACCCTAAACCCTAAACCCTAAACCCTACATAATCCCATATGACACCCTACACCCTCAACCCCTTGAGCTGCATTACGCGGCCTCACTAACTCAGAGACCTCCTCAGCGCGGGGATTCTCTGGATCCTGTCAGGCACAGTTCAACGCGTCAGGGTTTAGGGTTTAGGGTTTAGGGTTTAGGGTTTAGGGTTTAGGGTTTAGGGTTTAGGGTTTAGGGTGTGGGGAGTTCTCTAAATACCCTAAACCCTAAAGCCTGAACCCACCCTAAGCCCTAAAGCCTGAACCCACCCTAAGCCCTAAAGCCTGAACCCACTAAATCCTGAACCCTACTTAAACCCTAAACCCTAAACCCTTTATTTTGGCACAGGGGACCCTGTATTTTGGCACAGGGGACCCTAATAGAGAAAAAAAACCTTGTAGGAGATTAGAGTTGGGATCTAAAGAGGGGGGGGGGGAGGTGCTAGGGCTTAGCCGCATGTCTTGTTCTAGTTGCTTTTCTTATGGTTGTGACTGATCTTGCTGCTGTTTGTTTTTTACAGTATATTGCTGTTCCTGCTGTTCTTGCGACTGTTGTAAGTACCTGATCTTCGAAATGCTGGCCGTCTATTCTCGAAGTCGTGCATGGCCCTGAAAACCCGACACGATCTCTGTTTAGTGAGTTTAAGCTACAGTAGGCCTTTGAAAACCCAAGGGCTCAGGTCTTGCTGTACTTTCTGCTTCTGGCCAGCCAGGTGTCTCGAGTTTCTTCGTCCTACGGGTCTTAAAGTGTTGGTGATGCAAGGGTTTCAAGGCCTGATTCGGGTTTCCTGCGGGAAATTACATGATCCCTTAATATGGGCCCTTAAAAAGGCTACCCCTTAGGTACCCCTTACCCTCAAGCCCCAACCTTCCTAAACCCTAAACCCTATTAGGGTTTAAAGCCTAAACCCTAAACCCTAAACCCTAAACCCTAAACCCTAAACCCTAAACCCTAAACCCTAAACCCTAAACCCTAAACCCTAAACCCTAAACTAAACCCTTAGAGTTTCGGGGGAATCTTGGGGTTGATCCGTGATCCTTCATCTTCTCCACGGCCATTTGCTCAAGTAGCTCGGCCTGCTCCGCCCTTGGCACGTCAGGCTTGCTTACGTCAGGGCTTGCTTCTTAGGGTGAGGGTTTAGGGTTTAGGGTTTAGGGTTTAGGGTTTAGGGTTTAGGGCTTAGGGTTTAGGGTTTAGGGTTTAGGGTTTAGGGTTTAGGGTTTAGGGTTCAGGGTTTAGGGTCTCCAGTAACCAGAGAGCGACAGAAAGGCCCTAAACCTGAACCCTAAACCCTCAACCCTAAACCCTGACCCCTAGCCCTAAACCCCAAACCCCAAACCCGAAACCCTAAACCCTAAACCCTTTTTCCTGGACCGTAATTAGCGGATCTTGAAGGGCTTGCAATGGTCCATTTCTGCAAAAAACGAGCAGCGGACTTAACGCAACCTTACTCCGCAAGCTGACTCTACAAAGCAGGCAGGCCAAACTGTCGCGGGATGGGATGAAGGTATGCGGATGCTCGCAACAAGTGGGTCGAAAAGCCCCGAGCACAGCCCATGGCACTCGAGGTGTTTAGGGTTTAGGGTCCATGAACCCTAAACCCTAGACCGTAGGATTTGGGGTTCAGGGCTTCGGACTGTGCAAGGACCGCCACCTCAAACTTCAACAGGGATCCTTATGATGAGCAAAACGGACTGTAGGCGGGTTTAGGGTTTAGGGTTTAGGGTTGGGACCCTTGCAAGGGACCCGCCAGGGCTTTAGACGGGTCTGGTCTAAGGGGAAACCCCTAAACCCCTTTACCCTAAACCCTACAGGCTCTAAAGCCTGAACCCCAAACCCCTAAACCCTAAACCCCAAACCCTAAACCCGAAACCCTTAGCCTAAACCCTCAACCCGAAACCCGAAACCCCAAAACCCTATAAACCCTATAAACCCTAAACCCCGGCCCACACCCCTAAACCCCAAACCCGAAACCTTAAACCCTAAACCCTAAACCCTAAACCCTAGCCCTAAACCCTAAACCTGCCGGGCGGCTCGTCCGAGCGCATGATGCGACGGCCAAGGAGGAGGTTTCCAGCCAAGGCTGCGGTGCCCCCTTGTTGCAGGGCTGTTTAGGGTTTAGGGTTTAGGGTTTAGGGTTTAGGGTTTAGGGTTTAGGGTTTCGGGTTTCGGGTTTCGGGTTTCGGGTGTAGGGTTTCGGTGTGGGGGTTTTTAGTGTTTAGAACTTAGGATCTGGAGGCTCTGGGCTCCAGGGTTTGGGGCTTTGGGCTTTTGGGGCTTGGGGGTTTGGGGGTCTTTAGTGCTTCAGGAGTTGGGGGGGATCTTGGGAAGGCTTTTGTCAGGGTCGTAGGGATCTAAAAGCTAGACTTATAGGGTTTTGGGAGTTTGGGGTTCAGGGTTTTGGGAGTTTGGGGTTCTAGCGGCGGGTTGTCTAATGGGTTTCCCAGTAACCGGAAGAAAAAGGCTCATTAGGTTGACATTTATTCGGGGTCCTAACTCTAACCAGGAGGCCCTACAGAGATTAGGGTTTGTGTGGGTGATGCACATAGGTGGCCACAAGTGCTGTATCGCTTCTGACGCGGCTGCGGCGGGAAGTTAACTGGGTTTCTCCAGCCGGCTCGCTACAATGACAATCCGCAAGGCCTGAAGGGTGGGCGCGTCGAGAAGATAATGCCTATGTACTTCCGCAAGCCCTAAACCCTAAACTCTAAACCCTAACCCTAAACCCTTACGCACTAAAGCCATTCTTGATTTCTACACGACCAGCAAGACAGGGCGAGAGGCAGGAGGAAGGTCGGCCGTCACTGTTCGGGGGTTGTAAAGAAACGTTGGGGTGGTAACCCTGAGGGCCCAAGAGCGATTCGAGGGTTTCGGGGTTGCCGGCTGAATTACAAGGCCTACAACCTTAAACCCTGAACCCTAAACCCTAAACCTAGTTGGCTGAACGACCAAGCCTACCAAATGGACGACTCCGCTGCCCGCGCAGTCGTGATAGTAGTAGTCCTGGGGCCGAGGTGAACCGAAAAACTTGAATCGAGCTTTGGGGAATCCTCAACTACGAGGACTATGAACACCCTACTCTAGGGCTACTCTGCACAGGGCACTGCAAGCGTGCCGAGGAATCGAGCGACGTTTACCCTAGGGTTCAGGGTTTTGAGGTTATAAGGTTTCGGGCTCAAGGGTTTATGAAGGGGTCCACTCCCCACGAGGAATGGGCAAACAGCTACGACCGACTGGGCATCTCTGATAGGCCTTCGCCACCTCAATGGGTTTTAGGGTGTAGAGGCTCCGGAACGTAGGGCTTTTTCCTGTAGGGACGCCACAAACCCTAAACCTTGAACCCTGAAACTTAAACCCTAAAGGACCCTAAAAACCCCAAACCCTAAACCCTAAACCCAAAATCCTTCAGAGGGTGGAGGGGGGGGGGGGGGATTTGTTCGGAGTCCTTCTTCATGACATTCATCATGGCTGCTCCGAGGAAGCCTCCGGTTTCCCATCGCTTCAGGATTTGGGTGCTCAGGAATTGGACTTAGGGTTTGGGGTTTGGGGTTTACTAAACCCTAAACCAAAAACCCTAAACCCTAAACCCTAAATCCTAAACCCTAAATCCTAAACCCTAAACCCTAAACCACCCTTTTGCTTGGCCCTGGTGGCCGTCCAGGAACCCGAATCTTCACGAGGCTGCCCTCGTCTGTCGGGAGCTTTGGGGGGTTGAGGGTTCTGACTTCTAGTTAGGGTTTAGGGTTTAGGGTTTAGGGTTTAGGGTTTAGGGTTTAGGGTTTAGGGTTTAGGGTTTAGGGTTTAGGGTTTAGGGTTTAGGGTTTAGGGTTTAGGATTTTAGGGTTGAGTTTTTTTCTAGGGCTTGGGTCTAGGGTTTCCCGGACCCCTGAGCCCGCATCCCGAAAATCTCTAGGCCTAAGCTTTCTAAACCTCGTAATCTACAATTCCCTGAGGGTCCATGTAACTCAGGATTATATAATTGGGACCCAAAGCCTCTATATAGGAGGACCTTTAAGGCCCAAGTGTTCCCTATTTAGGTACATGGACCCTGAGGATTTGCTTAAGAACCCTTTTAACAACAATCTTCCCCGAGAAGGGCAAGAAAAGGATTCTGATCTTTCACAGTTTGCGTGGTTCCTAAGCAAACCCTAGACCCTAAAAAAGTCCATAGAATTAACCCTAAACCCTAAACCCTGAACCCTAAGCCTTAAAAAAGTTCATAGAATTAGTACGAACTGATCCCCGAGCCCCTGTGATGTAAGCTCCAGAGTGATTTAGGAGGTAAGCGGAATCCTTTTGAGCGTTGTGGTTTTTTAAAGCCCTACCCCCCCCCCCCCCCGCCCCACAAAAAAAGGTATACGGGATCACAATGCCGATCACATTACACCCCAAACCCCAAAACCCTAAACCCTAAACCTTAAACCCTAAACCTTAGACCTCTGAACCCGAAAATGGATGACCTCTCAGTCAACGCTCAACTGCTGCAGCCCGCCTCGCTCCCTTCCCCAGACCTTCGCTGGGCTAAACGGCTTGGAGGTCTAGAGGGTTTCAACCCTAAACCCTAAGCCCTAAACCCTAAACCCTAAACCCCAAACCCGAAACCCTGAACCCGAAGCCTTAAACCCTCCACCCCTGGGCTTAAGGGTTTTGCAGCTTAGGGCCAACTCAGTTGTAAGAGTTCAAGGCTTTCTGAAGAGCATATAAGTGGGAGTTTACGAAGACCCCTACAATAGACGGGGGTTTAGTGTTTAGGGTTTAGGCTACTTCATGCTTGAGGGCTTTTTGGGGTTGTAGGATCTGTGGGTGTTAACAAAAACTTTTACACAATAAACCCTAAACCCTATCATGGTAGCCCAGTAACCATCTTATCATAAGGGCACCCTTTTTTGGGTTGGTTATTTCATAAGGGAAACCAGAACCAAAAAAAAGGGGAAAGGGTACCACTGGGCTACCAAGCTATAGCGTTCTTGCTTGGGGCTTAGTAGGGGGCCCAAAAAACCACAACAACATAAAAACCCTAAACCCTAAACCCTAAACCCTTCTTGCTTGGGGCTTAGTAGGGGCCCAAAAAACCACATAACCATAAGGATTCTACACACATGGTTTTCCAGAATCCCCCGTGTAGGGTTTCGGGTTTAGCTTAGAGGGGCCCTGACACCCCAGAAGTAGGATCCCTACGTTTGTGTACATTTGGGGGCCGCTAGTGTAGGTTCGGCATTTGAGTCTTTTTGCAGGTTAGGGTTGGGACCTTCAGCTTTAGCTTAGCGTTTAGGGTTCAGAGCCGTTTAGGGTTCAGGTTTGAGGGCTTAGGGTTGTCACTTAGTCAGAAGCTTCTCCAAGCGCGGGGGACGCGTTTTTCTTTTGCTTTGGAAATTTTGCTTTTCGGGGGCTGGTGTTGAGTTTTTCGGGTTTAGGGTTTAGGGGCTCGGGCTGCAAGGCTGCAGTTTAGGGGGTTTACGGAGCTGAGGACTTAGGATTCAGGGCAACGGCGTTTGGGTCAAGAGCTGGAGGTCGAGGTACTGAAGAGAGCTAGAGAGGCAGAAAGGATGTTGATCTAAGCTTTAGCTCCTTTGGGGATCTGTGATATAGGAGTGACTAAGAAAGAAATAAACCCACATTTTTTTATACCGCACATATACAAAAAAACAGCAATTCATACAAAACCAAAAATCAAATAACAATGTATGACGTATATTCCAGATAAGTGCATGCAAATGCCACCGTAAACCCTAAAACCCTACTGCCTATACCCCAAACCCACAAAACTAAAAGGGGCCTCCGATCATGAAACCCACCCCCAAGCAGTCCACACAGTGGTTTGCAATGCTAACCAGAGTTGAATTTCTGCACCAACTAAACCCTCAACCCTAACCCCTACACCAAAATTTCTGCACCAAGATGCCGCTTCAGCCACAGGAGGGAAGATAAGCCCCGCCATCAGCGAGGCGTGGGTGAGATAACCTCTTCTTTAGGGTTTAGGGTTTAGGGTTTAGGGTTTAGGGTTTAGGGTTTAGGGCTTAGGGCTTAGGGTTTAGGGAGGTATGTAACCCAAGGCTCCGTAATACTCCCTACCAAGCTTCCCTAGGTACCCCCCCAATGAAGCCCCCCTCCCTTCAGGATACTACTGTTGGGTCTCGCCGACGGGTTTAGGGTTTAGGGTTTAGGGTTTAGGGTTTAGGGTTTAGGGTTTAGGGTTTAGGGTTTAGGGTTTAGGGCTTGTAACCACAAGCCCCAAACACCAACCCTCTCCCAAGCCCTTGACGTTAACAACCCCCCCGGTCCCTCAACCCTAAACCCTAAACCCGAAAAGCCTCATCCCGAAACCCCATCAAACCCTAACCCAGGTTGCACCTCAACCCCTCTGAAAAAACAAAACAACAACCGATATCCAAAAATGGTCCCCTGAAATTTTCAAGGAAGAGAATATACACCTGAACCCTGGACCCCTCGTAAATCCTACACGTCATAGATTTTCCCGAAATCCCAAAAAGCCAGAGCATCCTAAACCCTAATTCCGAAAGCCTGCAGCCCGCAAATAACCCCCAAACCCTAAACCCCAAACCCCAAACCCCATGCCCTAAACCCTAGACCCCAAACCCCAAACCCTAAACCCTAAACCCGTAAACCTTTAACCCTAAACCTTACAAGGCCCGGGCCTATGATGTGGGTGCGCTCGGCCATGGAGCCACTGCAGATGGTGACGCCTTGGGCGCTAGGATTCCCTGATTTCCCTCAACCCTAAACCCTAAACCCTAAACCCTAGACCCTAACCCCTAACCTCTAAACCCTAACCCTAAACCCTAAACCCTAAACCCCAAACCCTAAACCCTACACCCTAGACCCTGTCAGGTGCTTTTTTGTTCATGTCAAGGCGCAGGTCGCGCAGAAGGCCCAGTGGTAGAGCTGCATGTCATACCTGGCAGGACAGAAAGCCAAGTCACCAGACTATAGCCCTAAACCCTAAACCCGAAACCCAAACCCTAAACCCTAAACCCTAAACCCTAAACCCTAAACCCTAAACCCTAAACCCTAAACCCTAAACCCTAAACCCTAAACCCTAAACCCTAGCCTCATCAGGGCGGGGTTCCCTTGACAAGATTCCCAAACATGATGCTCCTAAACCCAATAAGGGTTTTAAGGGCTTAGGGTTTAGGGTTTAGGGCTTAGGGTTTAGGGTTTAGGGTTTAGGGTTTAGGGTTTTTGAGGGCTCAGGGTTTTGTGTTTGGGGGTTCAGGGAAAGTGTGACATGTTGCAAGGCCCTACCCAGTATACAGGTTTACAAGAATCAGGGGAAGCCTTCTTCTGGCCTGCAAGAAGGATTCGGGGACTTCGCCGCGCAACAGGTGCGGGGCTTGGGGATCCCAAACCATGAACTCTGAAACCTAAACCCTAAACCCCAGGTATATACCGTCAGACGGTTTTAAGGGTGTGGGGTTTAGGGATTGGGCTTTGGGTTCAGTATGGGGTTTTGTGGGCTTTGGGGCTCTGCTACCCTTGTTTTTCCTTTATAGCTTAGCTAGCATATGCTTAGGAGCCCCCCAAAAATCTAGAACTATCATCCCTATATTACGCTTACAAGGAAGAAATCCTAAACCCTAAACCCTAAACCCTAAACCCGAAACCCTGAACCCTGAACCCTAAACCCGAAGGCCCTAAGCCCACCTCCCCGAGCACCTCAGGGCCTTGTTAAGCAGGGACGCCTACTTGCTACCCATCTTCTCTTCTCTCAGTAGGCACTGAAACCCGTAACCCTAAACCCTAAACCCTAAACCCTAAACCCTAAACCCTAAACCCTAAAAGACTGGCACTCCGAAGCCTTGCAGGGTTTTGTTCGGTGATATTGTCTGCCTAAGCCTTGTCCCCGGGTTGGGACGATTGCAGCCCTCTGAAAACTACTATGGGCTTAGGGTTTAGGACTTAGGGTTTAGGGTTATACTAGCTGCTTCAGAACCACCGAAAAATAATACACATTCTTCCCTATTAAGGGTAATATAGGGATTATGATTATTACTTATTATTATTATTATGTATTCTTTTGGGGTTCTTAACCAAATAGGACAACATGGGAAGATACAAAAAAAGGGACTGCCAGGTCCCTAAACCCTAAACCCTAAACCCTAAACCCTGAACCCTAAACTTTAAACCCTAAACCTTAACCCCAAACCCAAAACCCTGCTACAGCCCTTGCCGCCGTGCCAAGACGCATCTTGAAGCCTTCTGCGTCCGCAACTAAAGACGAGTCCCAGAATCCTCGGGTTGCGCTGCGTGGGGTTTAGGGTTTAGGGTTTAGGGCTTAGGGTTTAGGGTTCAGGGTTTAGGGGTTTACAGCTTGGGGTTTAGGGCTTTGGGGTGCACAGTCGTGGTGGGGGCGTGGGTGGGTGGGTTAGAGAGAGATTTGGTTGGTATACAATAATACAAAACACTATAGTACGTGTATTAATATATTTAGTAGAAAAGAATTGCTTGGTATGAATATATATATATATGTATTTGTTTATTTGTACAAAACACGTTAGAATGACTATAAGAATATAAGGCTTAGAGAAAGAAACTTTCGGTGGCCGTTTAAGGTTAAGGCTTGGGCTTCAGGGCTTAGGGTTTGAGGCTTACTGGCTACGGAGGTTTATAGCAATTGACACTTGCCAGGCAGGCCGATAGGCATAAACCACAAAACTGCAAAGAAACCCTAAACCCTAAACCCTAAAGGGCTTGTTTGATGGGTGCCCAGAAGGCGTCCAGGGTTTGGGGTTCAGGGGTTTACAGGCTTATCGCACAGGGTCCTAAGTACCTCTATGGTAGAAAGTAGGGTTTCTATAACAGGAATTACTATTATTGTTTGGGTAAGTGTCCCCCACATAGGTACTTAGGACCCTTTGGGTATCTAGGCTATACTTAGAAGCTCGTTTGACTTAGTAAGTCGACTTAGTAATTATCCCCTAAAACCCTATTGTCCCATGACCCACCCGACGTCCGAAGTCAAAAAGGCTTCCAAGTAGGGCTTAGGGCTTAGGGCTTAGGGTTTAGGGTTTAGGGTTTAGGAGTAAAGAGTGTGGCTTTGGGCGTCGGCCGAAAGACGCTAGTTCAATTCCGAGGCTTGGTGGCAAGTAGCCCGGGCCAGCGGCCACGGCGAAAACCAGGCAAGACACGGCTGAGTCCTGAGCTGGAGCCCCTAAACCCTAAACCCTAAACCCTAAACACTAAACCCTAAACCCTAAACCCTAAACCCTAAACCCTAAACCCTAGCAAATATACAGAACTGCAAGACTCGCAGAGATTGCGCGACAACCACTGAACCCTAACCCCAAAACACCTGAACCCTAACCCCTAACCCCCTTTATGCAGGGTTTAGGGTTTAGGGTTCAGGGTTTAGGGTATGAAGCCTCCCCAACCGCCCCAACCCCCCCCACAAACCCCCCCCCAAACCCCCCAACCCCCCCCCAAACCCCCCCCCCAACCCCCCCCCCCCAACCCCCAAAACCCCCCCCCAACCCCCCCCCCCAACCACCACCCCCCCCCCCCCCCCCCCACCCCCCCCAAACCCCCCCCAACCCAACCCCCCCACAGTATAGGTTTAGGGTTTAGGGTTTAGGGTTTGGGGTCTAGGGTCTAGGGTTTAGTGTTTGGTTTAAAAAATAACCATGAACCTCCAAGTGGAAGCTTAGGGTTTACCAGCCCCGGCCTTCCAGACGTGGCCTCTGATGATCCTTGGACAACACATCCCACATCCACGCATACGGGACGAAGCTGAAGTCCAACTCTGACATGGCGGCGCACGTAGATGACTCTGACTAGATCTGGCAGGTCGGGTGGCACACGGCGGGGTTGTCAAAGATGACGGAATCAATTTAAATGTGCGACATGCCTGAAACTGTGAGTGACTGGTATTATGTGCGACACGCCTGGGAACTGTGAGTGACTGTCACTCTCTAAGTCTGAGTCTATGCGAACCCCCAACCCCCCCCTCTCCCGCCAACCCGAAGGATCCATGTACCTACATAGTATATACTTGGGCCTCAAAGGCCAGGCTGCTCAGTAACCTAGGCTTAAAAAGGGTGCCCTTTTTTCCTAAAAGGGGTGAAAAAGGGAACCTAAACCCCCCAAAAAGGGAATAAGGGTACTACTGGGCATCCTAGAAGGGGTTCCTATGTAGTTAGCTTTAGGGCCCAAGCATATACTATATAGGTACATGGACACTTAGGGCAACAAAGGAGAATGACTAAACCCATCCGAGACATGAAACCGAGCGTGGAGCCAGACCAGGAACCCCAAACCCCAAACCCCAAACCCCAAACCCCAAACCCCAAACCCCAAACCCCAAACCCCAAACCCCAAACCCTAAACCCTAAACCCTAAACCCTAAACCCTAACGCTAAACCCTCAACCGAGCCAGCCAAGAGTCAAGCACGTTTTTGGCCAGTACCTTTCGGGGTGGATCGTCGGGGCCCTTACATCTTGAGTGGGTACTTTAGGTGTGCCGGAGCGATATTCCAGGGTTTAGGGTTTAGGGTTTAGGGCCTATGGCTACTGCAGGGATTCTGAAGGGATAGCTCAAATCAGGCTCCGGTACGAAGAGGTTGGGGGCGGGGGGGGGGGGGGGGGGCTTTTAAGGTGTTTTGGGCCTAGGGATGCTTGTGGGCTTACAGGTTTAGGGTTTAGGGTTTAGGGTTTGGGGTTTAGGGTTTAGGGTTTAGGGCAAACCCTCAGGGTCCATGTACCTAAATAGAGAATACTCGGGCCATAAAGCACCTCCTATATAGGGACTTTTTGGCCAAAGTATATCACACTATGGTACTTGGTTGCACTCAGGAGGGTAGCTATGAATTAAACTTTTAGCTGCCTGATTAAGAAACCCAATAAACCCAAAAAAGGTAAAGATCTAAAGTTACGGTAAAGTACCACAAAGGGTACATGGACCCTTTGGGTTTTAGGGTTCAGGGTTGAGTTGAGGCCTTATGAGTGCTTCGGCTTTGGGAGGGCGGAGGTGCAATGCTGGCTCAGCGCTCACCCTAAACCCTAAACCCTAAGAGAAGGGGTCATGAGGTCATGAGTTTCGGGCTCCACGCCTTCAAAGACGTGGTGTGGTAGGGGGTAGACCCTAAACCCTAAACCCTAAACCATAGGCCGCCCGCACCAGGCGGCGGCCGGTACAACTGAACGCTACCGCTTCGAGATCTGCTTGCTTTGCCAAGCAGATCGAGCTTGCCACACCTGATGCGGGCACAATGTAATAATGGATTACGGCCCAGGAGTGTGTTAAGAAATTTTATTAATTAAGAAATCTGGACCTGGACCGGCCACACATTTTAAAATCCAGGGCCTCGCGGGCTCGCCCCAAAAAATTCCGCCGAGGAAGTATTAAGTAACGTTCTCTGTCATATTTACCAAGAACCCAAGAAACTGCAAGCCTCAAACCCTCTAATCCCTTAAGCCCCGTAGTCTCAACCTAAAGCCTCTGCAAAAAGAGGCCCGGCACAAAAAGTCACCTTTTTTGAGGTGCTTGGGGCCGGAAAGGCCCAAAAAAGGTGACTTTTTGTGCCGGGCTCTTGCGGGGAAGAGGCCCGGCACAAAAAGTCACCTTTTTTGAGATCCGGAAAGGCCCAAAAAAGGTGACTTTTTGTGCCGGGCTCTTGCGGGGAAGAGGCCTGGCACAAAAAGTCACCTTTCACGGCAAAACCTTTTCCATTGTAGCAAAGTAGTAAATACACATCATTCTCTTGAGGGTTTCAGAGTCCGAATAGCTCAGTGGCAAAGCAACAGTCCTTGATGCCAATGGGCACCAGTTCGAACCCCGCCGGGTTCATTTGGTGGTTACATATTGTGTGGGGGTTGTTCTGGGCCTGGTTTTGCTCTTCTTTCGCGATTGCCATAGAAACTGAGGTGTTTGAGGCCGGAAGGTGACTTTTTGTGCCGGGCTCATGCGGGGAAGAGGCCCGGCACAAAAAGTCACCTCTTTTGAGGTGTTTCAGGCCGGAAGGTGACTTTTTGTGCCGGGCTCATGCGGGGAAGAGGCCCGGCACAAAAAGTCACCTTTTTTGAGGTGCTTGGGGCCGGCAAGGCCCAAAAAAGGTGACTTTTTGTGCCGGGCTCTTGCGGGGATGCCGGGCTCTTGCGGGGAAGCCTTTTGGGCTCCAGGGCTCAGGGCTCAGGGCTCAGGGCTCAGGGCTCAGGGCTTAGGGCCTAGGGCTTAGGGCTTAGGGGAAGAGGCCCGGCACAAAAAGTCACCTTTTTTGAGGTGTTTCAGGCCGGAAAGGCCCAAAAAAGGTGACTTTTTGTGCCGGGCCCTTTTTTGAGGTGTTTCAGGCCGGAAAGGCCCAAAAAAGGTGACTTTGCCGGGCTCTTGCGGGGAAGCCTTTAAGGGCTCAGGGCTCAGGGCTTAGGGCTGAGGGCTTAGGGCTTAGGGGAAGAGGCAGGGCACAAAAAGTCACCTTTTTTGAGGTGTTTCAGGAAAGGCCCCAAAAAGGTGACTTTTTGTGCCGGGCCTCTTCCCCGCGTTTAGGGTTTAGGGTTTAGGGTTTAGGGTTTAGGGTGTAGGGTTTAGGGCTTAGGGTTTAGAGCACACGCACTGGTGAGTTACATGTTCCCCAACTCTGTCCCTATACTCACCTCTAATCAACCCTCGAATAAGAAATATATTTCAGGGTCTGGTTCAAACCTAACTTTCTTATTTCCATTTGGGGTTTTAAGAAATTTCGAAAACCAGGCTGAAAAAGGCAGGTTTCTTATTAGAAGCCTCAGCCGTAACCCTAAACCCCCGACGCGGGGGAGGTCGGGCCTAAGAAGCTGTTGCGCCCCCGCCAGGTTGCCCCTGCCAGGGTTGCCCCCCACCAGGGTTGCCTCCGCCAGGGTTGCCCCCGCCAGGGTTGCCCCGCCAGGGTTGCCCCCCGCCAGGGTTGCCCCCGCCAGGGTTGCCCCCGCCAGAGGGTTGCCCCAGCCAGGGTTGCCCCCGCCAGGGTTGCCCCCGCCAGGGTTGCCCCCACCAGGGTTGCCCCCTGCCAGAGTTGCCCCCGCCAGGGTGACAGGGTTGCTAGGGTTGCCCCCTCAGTCGCCCCCGGAATTGGCCTCGCCGCCTATTCAGGAATCGTGCACCTGTCTGCTTCGTCGTCCTTCTCTATGAAGGGCCCTGCCAAAGTTCTCCATTAGTGGTCCCCCGCTCCTTTGAGACTCCAGACATATATATATATATATATGTTTATACCTCACCTTGCCCCCGCCAGGGTTGCCCCCGCCAGGGTTGCCCCCACCAGGGTTGTTTTCGAGGTTTGCCCCCACCAGGGTTGCCTCTGCCAGGGTTGCCCCGGCCAGGGTTGCCCCCGCCAGGGTTGCCCCCGCCAGGGTGGCCCCCGCCAGGGTTGCCCCGCCAGGATGCCCCAGGGTTGCCCCCGCCATTTTTCATATTTTTAATCTACATTTTTCTAGCTTCTAATATTCCTTTAAGGAATTCCACTAATAATAAAATAGCATTTTTCCTTTCATTATTATCGGCTTCTCTTCTTTCTCACATCCAGATAATGCATTAGAAGCATGTGGATTATTTACTCATTTACATATCGTACCTGAATGGTATTTCTTATGCCAATATGCTATGTTAAAAGCTGTACCAAATAAAACAACAGGATTCATTATCTTATTTTACTTCTTTCTTCATCCTATTTTACTTTACGAGAAGTCTTTCAATGTCATTCTATTTTATAATTAAGACGTCCAGTAGATTTAATGGTTTTTATCGCAACCCCGCCGGGTTGCCCAGTTTTACCCCTGCCAGGTTGCCCCCACCAGGGTTGCCCCCACCAGCGTTGCCCCCGCCAAGGTTGCCGCCGAGTTTGGGTTGCCCTTGGCAGGGTTGCCCCGCCAGAGTTGCCCGCAGGGTGACATTGCCCTCGCCGGGTTGCCCCGTCAGGGTTCCACGCCTCCTCACGTCGCCTACTCAGGAATTGTGCACCTTCTCTGCGACGGCCCTGCCCACCTCGTCCTCCTCTCCCGCTCTCTGTTGATCCAGGAAAGTGTAGGCTCAAGCAACAGCAGCAGTCAACACCCCCCCCCCCCCCCCCCCAGCGGGGAGACTCGAGGTGTAAGCCCCCTTGATAGGGGGGCCGTGGAGGGGACCGCTCTAAACCCGAAAAAGGCGGTAGCTTGGGTGGCTGGGGTGGGATCCGCTGCACCGAGGCGGCCCGACCCGCCACCACTTATTGGTGCGGGTGGGACCGCGGCATTTGGGAACACCCTAAACCCTAAACCCTAAACCCCAACACGGTTTAGGGTTTAGGGTTTAGGGTTTAGGGTTTAGGGTTTAGGGTTTAGGGGTTAGGGGTTAGGGTTTAGGGTTTAGGGCAGGACACCACACAATGAGTCCAGGTATCAAAGTCTGGTCACGCTGAATCCCGTCAGGGTCTGGGTTTCGGGCTTAAGCCCGAAAATCCCAGACCCGAACAGAACCAATCCTAACCCCCCTTGTCCCAGCCCGGAAAGCCATACACCACACACCCCTCAAGCCTAAACACCATGAGGCCCTAAACCCTAAACATCCCAAACCCTAAGCCCTAAACCCTAAACATCTCTAAGCTCCCCTAAAACACGAAACCGTAAAAGCCCTAAACCTCAAAAGCCTAAAACCTCAAAAGCCTAAACCTCAAAAACCTAAGAAAACCACTAAACATCCCTAAACCCTCCTAAAACCCCAAAACCCTGAAGAAACCCTGACTATTCCTACAAAACCCTAAAAAACTCCTATACACCTTCAAAAAACTGCCAAAAAAAACCAAAGCCCTAAACCCTAACCCTAAACCCTAAATCCCCAAAGCCCTAAATATATAAACTGCTGGTGGAAGGGAAGCGGCGGTCATGCGATGCGCTTCGCGTACCGAGCCGACCTGCAAAAGGCTGCAGGGTTTTAGTAGTTTAGGGTTTAGGGTTTAGGGTTTAGGGTTCAGGTTTCTTGTTTGAGGTTGGTTCAGGTTTCTTGTTTGAGGTTTTCAGGGCTTTTTTGAGGTTTTTGTTTTTTTGGGTAGTTTTTTTGTCTTTTTTGGTTCTAAGGTTTTAGGGTTTCTAGACGGCTGTTAGGGTGTTCTTAACCGTCTTTGTTGACATGTTTTAGGGTTGCTTTCAGGATTTTGGGGGATATGGGGGATTCAGGGTTTCTGACGGTTTTTACTGGATTTCTTAGGGGTTTTTGGTTTTAGGGCTTTTGTTTAGGGCTTTTTCGGCCTTTTAGGTTTAGGAATTCCGTGACTTGACGGTTTTTTGGATGTTTAGTTAGGTTTCCGCTGCTCAGGTTGGGGCACGAGGTCTCAGTGGGGTTAGGCCTTAGGTTTTGCGTTTGTGTTTGGGGGGGGGGGGGGGGGGGGGGGGGGGGGTTCGGCTTCTAGGGTTTAGGGCGTAGGGTTACGAGATGTTGCAGCGTTGAGCTAAACCCTAAACCCCAAACCCTAAACCCTACACCCTACACCCTAAACCCTGAACCCTAAACCCTAAACCCGAAACCTGGCGTTGGGGCTTGTAGGGGAAGCTTCAAAATCTCGAACACACACACAAAGTGTCACTTCCAGCCTCCTTGAAACGCTAAGCCAAAACCCTAAACCCTAAACCCCAAACTCAGCATGCCTTTTTACCCCTAAACCCTAAACCCTAAACCCTAAACCCTAAACCCTAAACCCTAAACCCTAAACCCTAAACCCTAAACCCTAAACCCTAAACCCTAAACCCTAAACCCTAAACCCTGCGTTCGCCCTCACCCCCTCACCTCGGCGGGAACCCAGGTATCACGGCGGTACAAGTAGGGATGAGAGATGGCAAGCCTTTTGATCTCACTTCCCCCACCCTCCCCTGCCCCTTCCTCCACCCCAAATCTCCAAAGCCTGTTCCTAAACCCTAAACCCTAAACCCAAAAACCCGAAACCCTAAAACCCAAAATCCCTAAGTCTGAGTGGGGAATGAGGGAACCAGGTACCTTCTATGACCGTACAGGCACCCTTTACGGGGTTACATAAAGGGCCTAAGGTGATATAACGTACCACCCCAAACCCTAAACCCTAAACCCTTATAAACCATAAACCCTAAACCTAAGACCCTAAACCCTAAACCCTAAAACCCTAAACCCTAAACCCTAAACCCTAAAACCCTAAAACCCTAAAACCCTAAGTCTGAGTAGGGGGAATATAATATAACTTACCGCATGGCAGGTCACAGGACCGGTCCTTGGTCTCCAGGTGCACATTCAAAGAAGCTACCTAGAAGATGCCATGTCCCTAAACGGGTTTAGGGCTTAGGGTTTGGGGTTTGGGGTTTAGGGTTTGGGGTTTAGGGTTTAGGGTTTGGGGTTTGGGGTTTAGGGTTAAAACCCTAAACCCCAAACTCCCAAACCCCTCAACCCTAAACCCACTGCCCTCGCAGTGCCCTCTCATACTGTTCGGTCAGAGCTCTCAACGTCCGAAGGAGGACTGAGCTGGAAACGAAAGTGCAGCATTCAGATACGGGCTAGTCACGCCTAAACCCTAAACCCTAAACCCTAAACCCTAAACCCTAAACCCTAAACCCTAAACCCTAAACTCAGAACCCTGAACACTAAACCCTTCTTCTGTCTCGATTCAAAGCCCTAAAGACCCGCAAAGGCTCAGCCCGAAACCTTCAACCTTGAAACCTAAAACCCTCAATCCTCAACTTAAGCCCTGAGCCCCCTAAACCCTAAACCCTAAACCCTAGACCCTAAACCCTAAACCCTAAACCCCCTAAACCCTAAATCCCCTAAACCCCGAATCCCCTGAATCCGCTAAACCCTAAACCCTAAACCCTAAACCCTAAACCCTAAACCCTAAACCCTAAACCCTAAACCCTAAACCCTAAACCGCCTAAACCCTAAACCCCACGTCAGGTTCAGGCCTCGAGCATTGCGAAGCCCAACTGCATCGAGATGACCAAGAAGGTGCAAAGGAGGAGCCTTGGGTTTAGGGTTTAGGGTTTAGGGTTTGGGGGTTGGGGTTTAGGGTTTAGGGTTTAGGGTTTGGGGTTTGGGGTTTGGGGTTTAGGGTTTTGGGTTTAGGGTTTAGGGTTTAGGGTTAGGGTTTAGGGTTTAGGGTTTAGGGTTTTGGATTTAGGGTTTAGGGTTTAGGGTTTAGAGGGGCTCGTAGTTGCTTGGGGCTTAACGGAGTTTTGGGAATTTAGGAGGGTTTGTGGAACTTCGGGCACATTCGGGAATTTAGGGTTTAGTAGAGGGCACATGGGGATTTCAAGACTTGGGATACAAGGCTTCGAGAAGGACGTGTGGGGTGTTGCCAGGGGGTGAGGGGCTTAGAAACCTGGAGTTCGCCCGTATTCGGAGGTTAGGGTTTAGGGTTTAGGGTTTTAGGGTTTTAGGGTTTTAGGGTTTTAGGGTTTTAGGGTTTTAGGGTTTTAGGGTTTTAGGGTTTTAGGGTTTGAGGGTTTGAGGGTTTGAGGGTTTGAGGGTTTGAGGGTTTGAGGGTTTGAGGGTTTGAGGGTTTGAGGGTTTGAGGGTTTGAGGGTTTGAGGGTTTGAGGGTTTGAGGGTAGTCATAAATAAGAATGTACGTATGGTAACTCTAGATTTAACCGAATTCAGGGTACTCACAGCACTAACTGCCCATGAAGTTCCAAGTAACCCTAGACTCGAGGTTCCCCCTAAAACTCCCCACTACTCCCTAAGGCTCTCTAAGCTTCCTTAGCATGGCATGGACATGTCTGGCTGCAAACACTCCTGCAAGATGCCGGTGGTACCGGTCGCACTTGCGAGCATGTTCCACAAAGTTCTTCGAGCTTGAAATTTCGGCCTTCAGGCGAGAGCAAACCAAGCACTCCGTGTGCTGCGTCCGGGGCCGGAAACGGAGCACCTTTCTGAAACCAGAGTCACGGAAAGCACGTCAGAAGGTCCTGATGGATGCGGGCGTTGCATTCTTTGACATACACGATGCCAAATACAAGTGGTATAAATCCGAGGGTTTCTTGGCTGCACTCAGGAGGGTAGCTATAAATTAAACTGTTAGCTGCCTTAATAAGAAACCCAATAAACCCAAAAAAGGTAAGGATCTAAAGTTACAGTAAAGTACCACAAAGGTTTCCCAGAGGAAGATACTTCTTGGGCAAATTCTTGGGATCCGAGATGCCCTCCAACTCAAAAGCTAGGTTGCCCAGTAACCTAGCAAGAAAAAGGGTGCCCTTTTTTGCTTAAATGGGTTTATAAGGGAACCTAAACCTACCAAAAAGGGAATAAGGGTACTACTGGGCATCCTAAAAAGCCATGTCAAGAAGACTCCGAAGTACGTCGTTCGGAAATTTGCTGGTTTATAGGGTTTAGGGTTTAGGGATTTTTTTGCCACCCGACTAGCCACAGCACAGCGTTTTAGGGTTTAGGGTTTAGGGTTTAGAGTTTAGGGTTTAGGGCTTAGGGTTTAGGAATCTGGTCCCTATTTTTTGTCTCAACTGTGTATTTCAAGCCTCTTGGTCTAGCTTCCTTGCGCGTTTGCTCCGGGCAGGACACCACGTCTGAGGGTCTGTCTCAGCACTGCTGGCGCATGTTACGGCTTGGGGTTTGGGGCGCACTTCTGTGGAGGAAAGGAAGCCAGTGCACAGGGAGCACTTATGGCTGAAGCTGACTCTGCCTTTAACTTGGAATTCTTAAGGTTCCCCAGGTCCCTATCCTAAACCCCAAACCCCAAACCCTGGACCCTAAGCACCCCCCATGGAACCCCCTCGCTCAAGAACCCTCGAGTCATTGTTCAAGAGGTGTGGGGAGAGGGGAGGGGAGCAAGGGAGATGGTTTCTGGCATCGGTTTCGGGTTTAGGGTTTGGAGGGTGTAGGGTTTAGGGCTTGGGCGTTTCAGCCTAAACCCTAAACCCTAAACCCAAAACCCAAAACCCTAAACCCTGTGCAGGGCGTGGATTTCCGCCAGGAGGCCATGACGTCTCCAGACCACCGGCCGTGTCTAAATGAGCCTCCGGCTTTAGGTTGACTCAACGCACCGAACCCTTAGTGTTTTTTGGGGTGTTTAGGGTTTAGGGTTTAGGGTTTAGGGCTAAACCCCAAACCCCATACCTCGGGCTCTTAGGACTCTTCTTCTAGGGTTGAGGCTGAGGATACGGAATTTACAGGGCTAAGGCTTAGGCCCTTGGGAGCTTTACATAGGGGAAGTGCAGATCTAGGGAAAGTTGCAGTCCCTAAGCCTTGAACCCGCTAAGCCCGAAACCCGAAAAACCGTATAAAGGCTAGGGTTTAGGGTTTAGGGTTTAGGGTTTAGGGTTTAGGGTTTAGGGTTTAGGGTTTAGGGTTTAGGGTTTAGGGTTCAGGGTTTAGGGTTTAGGTTTTAGGGTTTTAGGGTTTAGGGTTTATGGGTCTGAAACATCCGAGCTTTAGGGTACTTGCATTGTCCCTTAGTATGGGCCCTTAAACGGGTACCCCTTATATAACCGTATATACCCTGTACAAATACGAGGTTTAGGGTTTAGGGTTCACAGCCCCCACACATCAGAACCCTTTAAAGGGACCATATGATGGGCCCATATAACTACCCCTTACAAACAGCAACCGCCGCGGACCAAGCGTTGTCCCTAAGCCCTGCAGTTTAGGGCTAGGGTTAGTTGAGCTCGAAACCTAAACTTACCCTCTCAGAAGGTTCGGGTTTAGGGTTTTGGGTTTTGGGTTCAGGGTTTAGGGTTTAGGGTTTAGTGTGAATTCTAATCTGATTCCTAGAGTTGTAAACAGAAGACATGTCGGGCTCTCACCCTAAACCCTAAACGGGCTTAGGGTTTAGGGTTTTGGGTTAACCCTCGAAGCAGCAGATCCACACCAAACGAGGCAGAAACCAGGCAAGCCCCAACAGTCTCGAGCCAGGCAGCCGCCAGCACTGCGAGGGAAGCGCAATCCGCACCGGAGCATGGGGTACCTGCCACAGGCTTCTACAACAACTATGTCAAGAAATGGCACTCCGCTGTAGCCCTAGACCCTACTAAACCCTAAACCCTAAACCCTAAACCCTAAACCCTAAACCCTAAGTAGGGTTTAGGGACGTTGTGGCCTTTGAAGACGGTCAGGGCGTTAGGTCTTCTAGACCCACAGCTGGTCTCTCTCGACTCGGGTGTTTTTTTGTGGCGGTTCTCTGGGGTGCTGTGTGGTCTCACGGGGTCCCATTAAGACTGATAAGGAATGCGAATATGAATAAACAATTATATATATGTATATATACATATACATATTTACATGTGTTCTTTATTTGGGTATATACATATAGCTGTATAAACAAATTCATGCAGCCACGTGTGCACACACACACACACACACGCACCTTTGTGTGTATTGGTTGGTGAATTTATGTATTTATGTAAAGTTCATACACACACATATACATATACATATACGTGTACATGTACGTATACATATACACATACACAAACACACACACATACCTATACGAAGATATATTTCTGTTTACATAGCAATAGGAGGCTCTACTTAGATGCCCGTCCACACGAGCACGTCGGTACACAGGGCCCCGCCTAGCTGAGCGCGCTCCGTGGTGTTGTTCGCCATGGAAGCCTTGAACCCTGAAACCCTAAACCCGAAACCCTAAACCCTAAACCCTAAACCCTAAACCCTAAGCCCTGTCCCCGCAGCCTTCCCGACTTCTCCGTCCTTACGTGCAAGAGCCCCAAAAGCCCTGAAGCCCGAAACCTTAGAACCTCGGAGCACTAGAAGCACTAAATCCTTAAACCTTTAAGCCTTTAAACCCTGAAACCCTTAAACCCTTACACCCTTAAACCCCTAAACCCTTACACCCTTAAACCCCTAAACCCTTACACCCTTAAACCCCTAAACCCTAAACCCTAAACCCTAAACCCTAAACCCTAAACCCTAAACCCTAAACCCTAAACCCTAAACCCTTCAGGGTTGAACGGGCTGAGCGACTTAGGGACTCAGGGCGGGGCGTTCACAGGGCTATTTAGGGGGAGTCTCGACTCTGAGGGTTTAGGGTTTAGGGTTCAGGGTTCAGGGTTTAGGGTTTAGGGTTTAGGGATTAGGGCTACTAAGGGTGGTTAAGGTTTACGAAGGGTTTAGGGTTTAGGGCTACTGGGGGTTGTTAACGTTTACAAAGGGTTTAGGGTTTAGGGTTTAGGGCTGCTAGGGGTTGTTAATGTTTACGGAGGGTTTAGGGTTTAGTATATACGGATTACGGTAAGGGCAGGGCTTGTGGTTTAAGGCTTGCCCACTTCAGGATCAGAACTGCGCACTGCTCTTCATGCACCTAAACAGGCTTTAGGGTTTAGGGTTTAGGGTTTAGGAGAACTGCACACTGCTCTAAGGGTTTAGGGATATGTTTTTTAACTCTTGGAGCCCTCAAGCCGCCAGCACACGCCCTCTCCCTCCCCCTCCACGTTCGAGAAGTCCTGAATCCCCAAAGAGCACAGCTTGCCTAAACCTAAGAGGAACCTGGGAGCAAACAGGGCTTAGGGTGTAGAGTTTAGGCTTTAGGAATAAACGTGGTGCCCTTTTTGGCTTAAAGGGGCTGAAGGGAACCTAAACCCTACAACAAGGGAACAAGGGTCTAGTCTGGGTCCTAGCCCTAAACCCTAGACCCTAGACCCTAAACCCTAAACCCTAAACCCTAAAGAGGGTTTTTATGTTGCAGTCCAGTTGCACACCACAGGCCCGAAGCAACGAAACGACTTGAGAGTCACGGGAATTTACAAGGCGCGGCTTCTACTGGGGCCTTGGGGACCTACGTATTTCTCTTTGCTCATAGGGTTTAGGGTTTAGGGTTTAGGGTTTAGGGTTTAGGGTTTAGGGTTTAGGGTTTAGGGGTCAGTCATGGATTTCTTGAGGTTTCGGGTCGTGGTCTTCGGTGGTGCAGGGTGTGAGAAAGTCGTGGGCTTGCATGCTTGCATTTGGGCGTTGCGTCGCAGCTAGCTTGCTAGGACTCCCGGCGTCGTTCAGGGGCGGTGTCTCACTTTGGTTTCACTATGATGTTTAGGGCTTTAGGGCTTAGGGCTTTCTACAGGATTATTCTGCCCCCCCTCCCACCCTTAGCCGCACGCCCCACTATCGCATGCCAGCGCGGAACTACTGCCACGCGCCAGACCTTGATCCAACAACCAACGCGGGGAAGCTGCTGCTAATTCTCTCCTGGTTGCGGGTTCAGAAGTCAGGGTTCAAGGGTTGGCTGCACTCAGGAGGGTAGCTATAAATTAAACTTTTAGCTGCCTTCATAAGAAACCCAATAAACCCAAAAAAGGTAAGGATCTAAAGTTACAGAAAAGTACCACAAAGAGGGGTTGGGGTTTCGGGTTGAATTAGGAGGTTTCAGGGCCTTTGCGGGTATACTTCGACCTTCACATTGCCCATGAGAGTGGCCGGAAAAAGCCATGACAGGGTGCCTTGAAACGGCTTTGCAAGAGATCGGGTTAGGGTTGAGGGTTGAGGGTTGAGGGTTGAGGGTTTAGGGTTTAGGGTTTAGGGTTTAGAAAACAAAAAAGTGAGAAGAGGGTACCGCTCTGGGAAGCCGAGGCTCATAGAATCACGACACCCTACTTGGAGGTTCCGGGTACTGGGTTTAGGGTTTAGGGAACTTGGGATTTGTCCCCCCCCTATACTTAGTTGATGAGTTCATAACCCCCCCCAAGTGTACACTTTTAGTTTTGTGAAGAGTATCGTATCCCAAGAAGTGTAAAGCGTACTCACTCAGCTACTAAGTATACTCACAGTGCATGATCGGTAGAACTGTACTTACTGTATTATATAAGGCCCTTACCTCCTCTAAGTAAATTCCTCCGTGTAACCCAAGGTTCCCTCATGCTCCCCACGGGTCCCTTGGTCCCTAGAATGAACCCGAAACATCCTGAAAAACCCTGAGAACCATGAACTGGAACCCGCAGGCTTGCAAGCTTCGGGTTTTTTCGGGCTACGGGCACACACCTTAGTACACCCTAAGCCCTGAGCCCGAAGCCCTAAGCCCAAAACCTTAAACCCGCAACCCTAAGCTCTCAACCTCAAACCCTAAACAGTCCCAATCTCGCCCGCCTGATCTGCTGCCTGCCGTGTATCCCTAAGGGTCCATGTACCTAAATGGGGGATACTTGGGCCTTAAAGTATGGTTTAGGGTTTCGGGTTTAGGGTGTAGGGGTTCTTGGAGAATATGGCACATGGACCCTTAGGGTATCGCTGGCGCCCAATTCCTGCATCGCAAGTCCGGCCGCCTGCCCATGCGAGCTGCAACCTACTTCAGGTTTGGGGTTTAGGGTTTAGGGTTTGGGGTTTAGGGGGTTAGGGCGTTGGGGTTTAGGGTTTAGGGTTTGGGGTTTCGGGGGTTGGGGCGTTGGGGTTTAGGGTGTGCGGTCTTGGGTTGAGGGTTGTTAGTTTTAGGGCTTTAGGGCTTTAGGGCTTTAGGGCTTTAGGGCGTTAGGGCGTTTAGGGTTTAGGGCTGAGGATAAACGCGGTCCGTTGCTGTCCTGGCATTTACAAATCTTGTAGAGGCTTCGGACGTTGAACTGTTTAGTTCGGGTGTAGGGCAGTGTAGGGTTTAGGGACCATGTGGGTCCTTTTGGGAGTTTCTTGCGGCTTCGTGTCGAGCGCTTCTTCCTTGACCCCACACCCTAAACCCTAAAGCCTATATCCCGAACCACAGTCACTTCCAGGGCCCCTCTTTTGAGTCACTTCTGCTGGTGCGGGTGCGCCATGCTGCAACTGACTTGCATCACAGATGCAGTCAGCAGCAGCTACAACTCAAGGTTCACTGAAGTTTGGGATGCAGCGAAAAGCCCCATGAGACCACAACCCCAAACCCCAAGCCCTAAACCCCAAACCCTAAACCCTAAACCCTACTCAAGGGTGGTTCCACGCTTCAAGGGTTTGCGGCTTAGAGATTACCATGCCCGGCAAGTTCTGGGCGTCTCCCGGGGCAGTCTACGTAAAATCCGGAACTCCAACCTTCCAACTTCCGACCCCCTAAACCTTAAACCCAAAGGGTTTAGGGTTTAGGGTTTGGGGTCAAAACCTTAAAGCCTAAACCCTAAAACCGGGCTGTAGGGGGCGACAAGAAAGGCAACCATAGAAGTCCCCTTTCCCGCAGCAGATACTACGCACTCTCTACAAGTCCGGTTCTAAGCTCTATGTCCGCCCTCCCAGGAAAGAGCACCGCCCCCTCCAACATAAATCACGCACGCTTCAGAACGTAGGCTGAGCCTTCGAAAGCCATAAGCCAAGACCCAACCCTAAAATCACAGCGGAAAAGAAATGAGAAACCAAAAGAAAGACCCGCGAAGCCCTTTAATAAGCCCCCCAAACCCCAAACCCCAAACCCTAAACCCAGGGTCCCAGGGGGGGTAGGTACCCGGAAAGAGGCAAGCCTGGGGAGCCACAATTGAGGGTCTAAGGTCTGGGGCTTCGGGTTTCGGGTTAGGGTTTAGGGTTGAGGGTTGAGGGTTGAGGGTTTAGGGTGTAGGGTTTAGGGTTTAGGGTTTAGGGTTTAGGGTTTAGGGTTTAGGGTTTAGGGTGTAGGGTGTAGGGTTTAGGGTTTAGGGTTTAGGGTTTAGGGTTTAGGGTTTAGGGTTTAGGGTTTAGGGCTTAGGGGTTAGGGTTTAGAGTTTGGTACTAGGGAGCAGTAATTACGCAACATTGGGTTACCCTAAATCCTGCACCCAAGACTGCGGTTGAGGGTGTAGAGTGTAGAGTTTTTAGCGAAGGGTCCTACAAACATTCCAGCTTCTGGGGGGGGGGGGGGGGGGGGAATTGGGCTTTAAAAGGCGCAGAACGCTACGACTGAATTCCAAATCGACCCCGGCGAACCCCCCTTGCTCCCCCAAACCCTAAACCCTAAACCCTAAACCCTGAACCCTAAACCCTAAACCCCAAACCACAGGCTCAAGTGTTCAAGACCAGCGGCTCGGCCGTCTGGACATGGAGCCAGGACAAAAAGAGTGGCTCTCCATCAAAGCTGCACTGAAGGTCCACGTACCCACAGTTTAGGGTTTAGGGTTTAGGGTTTAGAGTTTAGGGTTTAGGGTTTAGGGTTTAGGGTTTAGAGTTTAGGGTTTAGGGTTTAGGGTTCATGGGGCTTGGGGCTTAGGGCTTAAGGCTTCGGGATTAGGCTGCTTAGGGCTTAAGGCTTAGGGCTTAGGGGCTTCTTTTTTGTGGCCCCTTGATTGGGGAACACTATGTACCCATTTATATATACATTTATATGTATATATATATATATATATTATATAAACAAATAGATGTTACATTTATATGCCCTATCGAACCCAAGGGCCCATACATCACAACCCCTGAAGGAAGGTAAGGGACTGTATTCAGGAACCCCTAAACCCTAAACCCCCCTAAACTCCCCTAAGGGTTTAGGGTTTAGGGTTCAGGTTTTAGGGTTTAGGGTGAGGAACCCCTAAACCCTAAACTCCCCTAAACTCCCCGAGCCCGTTAAACCCCCTGAACCCTGTTAAGGGACCATGTAACTTCCCTTAAAGCTTGTAGGCTTTGACTTCTGTTCTTAGGGTAGTTACATGGTCCCTTGGTATGGGCCCTTAAAAATGGGACCCCTTACAGACCCCTTATCTACCCCATAAAACCCAGAGGCCCCATAGTGCAGAACCCTTTTACGGGAGGTAAGGGACCATATTAAGGGCCCATGCCGACAAACCCTATAATCCCGAAATAAACCACACAAAACCCTACAAATTCTCAACACCCGAATTAAACCCTAAACCCCCTTTGCCCTCAGCCCTCACCCCCTACCCCCTCAACACCAAACCCTACCTCATGCAACTACCCTTAGATTCGTAGGGCCTGGGGGTTGCTATGTTCCAGTACCTGCGACTCTTCAGGACTCTAAGGGCTTAGGGTTTAGTCCCTAAGGGTTAGGCTTTAGGGTTGCGGGCTTTTTGTGTTTATTAGGGGGTTTAGGGAAGTTTAGGGTTTAGGGTCTTAAGGGTTTCGGGACCCTTCCTGGCGAACGACTTGCGGGTTCAATGCCTCCCGACATTTAGGCAGCTGGACCCTTTCGGGAAACTCGCTTAAACCTCGTCGGCCGTTTCCGTGTCCGACAATCAGAAGCGTAGCCTCTGCAGAACTACTACTTGCTTAAGAACCCCAAAAGAATAAAGGACAAGAAATCCCTAATGATTTTTCCCCTTATAAGGAAGAATATCCTGAGTTTTTGAGGGGTTCTTAAGCAAAGAGTAGGAAAGCTGGATGTCCAGGGCCTACAAAAAATCCCTGATTCAAACTCCACCAGCTCGGGATGTCTGGAGCATGGCTTCGCGGCTAATTCTGAAGGTTTAGGGTTTAGGGTTTAGGGTTTAGGGTTTAGGGTTTAGGGTTTAGGGTTCGCTGGATCCCCAGGTAGCCTCAACCTCGGGATGTTGGTCCTTATACTAACGGCCCTTCATAGGGATTTTCACAGGGGGATACTGGAATCCCTTACTTGGTAGCCCAGTAGCCATATTGAAATAAGGGCACCCTTTTTTGGGGTTGGGTTTTTTTTTATAAGGGAACCCATAACCAAAAAAAGTGTAAAGGGTACCAGTGGGCTACCAAGGAAGGGGGAACATCGCAAGCCTAAACCCTTAACCTCAAACCCTCTAGAAGCCTTCAAACTCTGACTAAGTACTTCTCAAGGGTACCCCTGAAATACCCTAGACAACCCAAGGGCCCATACATCAGAACCCTTTAAATGGAGGTAAAAAGGGCCATCTTAAGTGACCATGAAACTACACTTAGATACATACACTAGGGCTGAGTTTCGGGTTGAGGGTTAGGGTTCAGGGTGACCCAAGAGAATAGTCTGGGGGCTTGAGTAGGGGGTTCTGCGGTCAACGCCGCCTTTGTCATGGCCTTCTGCCGCACTCCGAGCACTCTTCAAAAAAGTGGCGGCCGACCGCACTCCACGGCCAGTTGGAGGCATATGAGGTAAGTCTCACTGCTGTGGATGTTCCCCAACTTAAACCCTAAACTATCGACCCGCAAGCCGGAAGCCCCGAACCCTCCCTTAACTTCTAAACCCCCAACCCCTCAATCCTAACTCCCCTAGCAAACATGAAAACAGAAAAACAAAAACAACCTAAACCCTAAACCCTAAACCCTACACCCTTATTTCTTTTTCATTGAATCTCAAGCTGACATGAAATTGGAAAGCACAAACTCACTATCATTCAGCAAAGGCCCTACTGGACACGCTGCTCACCAAAGACAATGCTAAGCGCTGAACCCTAAGGCCCTGAAACGCTAAACCCTAATCGCAACCAGTACACTCACCAACAGCAGTGTACACTCTACCTCATATATGCCGACACCTATTGTGTCGTCCTCTGCTGCGTGCAGCTCGCGTGTAGCCACCTCCTCCCCTGAGTTCCTCATCCCCAAAAGGGTTTCGAGCTACAAACCCTAGACCCTATATAAACCCTAAACCCTAAGCCCTAAACCCTAAACCCTAGATGAGGCTTTAGAGTTTGTAGCCTAATAGAGTTTTGGGGTTATCGACTTTTAACTTTTCAAAAAAACAAAATCGAGCTGAGGAGCTCAACTCCGGGCCCTCAGGTTAGCACAAGGTTCCCTACTTACTTAGGGGTTAGGGTTTAGGGTTTAGGGTTTAGGGTTTAGGGTTTAGGGTTTAGGGTTTAGGGTATAGGGTTTAGGGTTTAGGGTTTAGGGTTTAGGGTTTAGGGCTTATATAGGGTCTAGAGTGTAGGCTACGTCAGAATACACTGCCCTTCTTTGAACTGGGGACTCTCGAAATGTGACCATGATGTAGCGAAGATGTGGAACCAACCCCCTAAACCCTAAACCCTAAACCCTGCACCCTAAACCCTAAACCCTAAACCACCCACGAGCCTGCTGCAAGCAGCAGTGCACTGCATCTTGTCCCATATGCGGTGCCAGCAGCACTTAGTTGAAATCGGAGGAGCAGCAGGGTGTGTAGGACGGGAGAAGCCGACGATCTTACACTTAAACTCAAAGTCGAAGCCCTGCACGCTGATCAGAGAAGCAGGATTTAGGATTTCAGCCCTAACCCTAAACCCTAAACCCTAAACCCTAAACCCTAAACCCTGAACAAGGCCAACCGAGATGCTACCAAACTTAAGAATAATACAGGGTTTAGGGTTTAGGGATTGGGGTTTAGGGTTTAGGGATTAGGGTTTAGGGATTGGGGTGTAGGGTTTAGGGTTTAGGTTTCCAGTGGCCTCTCCGATCCCACGGCACCCACACGATCGAATGCGGCGTCTAAACAGCGTCAGGGAGGTGGAGGTAATCTAGCGGGTCGGAACAATCGCTATCAGTATTCCCTTGTGGTCCTTCTGGTATACTATAAAACCCCCCAAAACTCTATTCAAACTACACAGGCCCCTCTGGTACTTCGGGGCCAAGCATGGTTCAACAAAAAAAGGTTAGGGTTTAGGGTTTAGGGTTTGGGGTTTAGGGTCTGGGGTTTAGGGATTAGGGTGTAGGGTTTAGGGTTTAGGGCTTGGGGTTTGGGGTTTAAGGTGTGGGAGCAGCCTCTTGCCCCGAAAGTACGCCTTAAAGAATGGAAAATCCAACTGTGGCTTGTAACCTGCTTGATTACTCGACAGAAATTGAGCCTCTGAACCCTGAAAACCCTAAACCCTAAACCCTAAACCCTAAGAACTGAAGCCCTCCAACATACCCTATCGCGACGCAAAACCAAGACTCGGAGAACTAAGTTCAGGTTTCTCCAGAGCCGCGAAGAAACGAAGCCCAAGGGCTTGTGCAACGGTTTTAGGGTTTAGGGCTAGGGTTTAGGGTTTAGGGTTTAGGGTTTAGGGTTTAGGGTTTAGGGTTTAGGGTTTAGGGTTTAGGGTTTAGGGTTTGGGGTTTAGGGTTTAGGGTTTAGGGTTTAGGGTTTAGGGTTTTGGGGTTTGGGGTTGGCTTGAGGTTCTAGGCTGCAGGTTTTCATTAGGGTTTGTAGGGTTTATGTAGGGTTTGGGTTGCTCGGGATGATGTTTATGGCGGGCTTTAACTACCTAGAAGCCTAGACCCTAAGCCCTAAACTCTTAAACCCTAAGCCCTAAAGCCTGAACCCTAACCCCTAAACTCAAATAACCCTAAACCCTACCCTAAACCCTAAACCCTAAACCACTCTGTCAGGGTTTTCTTGATTCTTCAAAAACATCAACTCAGGGGACGTCCGAAGGGGCCCAGGGAGCCCAAAACCCCTTAACAACCATAGGGTTTAGGGTTTAGGGTTTAGGGTCTAGGGTTTAGGGTTTAGGGTCTAGGGTTTAGGTTTAGGGTTTAGGGTTTAGGAATAGGGTTTAGGGTTTAGGGTTTAGGAATGTACTTTAAGGTGAATTCCTTAAGGGGTATTTGGCTCTAGGCCGGGTCCTGAACCCCCCCAAGCACCAGGCCCGATGAAGACTTGGTTTTGGGCCTATGTTTAGGAGCTCCGGGATGGGGTTTAGGGTTTAGGGTTTAGGGTTTAGGGTTTAGGGTTTAGGGTTTAGGGTTTAGGGTTTAGGGTTTAGGGTTTAGGGTTTAGGGTTTAGGGTTTAGGGTTTAGGGTTGCCAGGCTGCGGCTGCAGGTCTGGCAGGGTGTGGGCTGACGTCGGAGCCCTTGGGCTTCGGCGACATCGACGGTGACCGGCGCGGGAGGCACAACCGGCTATGTGCAAGAGTTTAGGGTTTAGGGTTTAGGGTTTAGGGTTTAGGGTTTAGGGTTTAGGGTTTAGGGTTTAGGGTTTAGGGTTTAGGGTTTAGGGTTTAGGGTTTAGGGTTTGGTTCGGGTGTCGGGCGGATGAGTTCATGGCTGGGATAGCATTAAAAATTTAACTTTCTGTTCCTTTTTGGGTTTCAGTACCCTGAGAAATGTAAAATGTTCCCCCGCTATGTGCAAGAGTTTCGGGGTACGGGTGTCGGGCCTAGGCTTAGGGGCTGAACACCTCAGCCCAAGAAAGGTTAACCCTTTATATACAGTAAAATATGATATAACAAAAAAAATCAAGGTTACCTACCCAGCCCCCTAAGAAGAAGAGCTGGGATTTTGGGGGGCTTTGCCGCTCCCTTCCCTCTGCCCCAATCCATAATCCCTAAACCCTAAACCCTGAACACCCTAACCCTAAACCCTAAAACCTAAACCCTAAACCCTCAACCCTAAACCCTAAACCCTGAACACCCGAACCCTAAACCCTAAACCCTAAAACCTAAACCCTAAACCCTCAACCCTAAACCCTAAACCCTAAACCCTGAACCCTGCAAAGCCTAAACCCGAAGTCTTGCAGTTCAGATGGGCTGCGGAGGTTCAGGGGTTTGCAGCTCGAGGGCTTCCGAGCAGAGGTCTCTTCAGCTCCTCCTTTACAAGCCCTAAACCCTAAACCCTAAACCCTAAACCCTAAACCCTAAACCCTAAACCCTAAACCCTAAACCCTATCACATTATCACCCTAGCACCCTAGCACCCTAGCACCCCAACACCCTAACACCCTAACACCCTATCACCCTGTCACCCTAACACGCTAACACCCTAACACCCTAACACCCTAATACCCTAACACCCTAAGCCTTGAGGTCATCGGGGCCAAGGGGTTCTTGCGGGCTGTCTAGGGCTCTCTTGAACCTACAAGGTTCAGAGGGTTTCCCGGGTTTAGGGTTTAGCCTTTAGGGTTTAGGGTTTAGGGTTTAGGGTTTAGGGTTTAGGGTTTAGGGTGTTGCGCCTCCCTCTTGAAAACTGACCAAGGACAACTCTGGCCCGGGATCAGTGCCGGCATTGGCGAAGAATGCTTTTCTTCGGAGAGGGTCTTGGGACGCAGCCGGCAGTGTCGGAAGACCTAGGGTTTAGGGTTTAGGGGTTAGGGGTTTGGGGTTTGGGGTTTAGGGTTGTGCCTCGAAAGTGGAGATACATGATATCCGAAGGTCGCTCCAAGCCACCCATGTGACACAACTCATCGGTGGCTTCAGTGAAGAGCTTCATATCAAGTTCGTCTAGGCCACCCCTAAACCCTAAACCCTAAACCCCGCCTAAACCGTAAACGCCGTAAACCCTTGCATCAAGAGCACGTGCTGCTCAAAGGCCTTAACTCCATGAGAGTTGTAAGTGGTAGTGTTCAAGCTGCCTGTCCCCAGAGTCTCCAACCTTCAGCCCTAAACCCTAAGCCCTGAAACTGCTTGTAAGGACATTCCCCTTTGCAGGGACTCTTCTCCCGAACGGTGTCCAGCGGACGGTCCGTCCCTTATCTGACCTACTGGCTCTCAGTAAGGCATGAGGGAATTTGGGGTCCCTATACATCCCGTAAAAGGCCTGAAAGGTGTGTGTGTGAGGGGGGAAGGGGATAAGGACTCCCTCATTCCCTACAAAAGCCAGTAGGCAAAAGACCTACTGGACAACTCCTGTGTTGTTAGGGTTTAGGTGTTGGCTGAGACTTTGAACCCCTCCTGCCCCGTGCGAAACCCACACACTCACCTCTCCAAATGACATAAAAAAAACTTGAAACGCCTTGTGCAGCTGCTTTCCACCGCTTGCAGAAGACACGACCCAGCGCCTTTAGTCTGGGTTAGGGCTGAAGCCAAAGAGCAAGATTCTCCAAGGAATCTAGGAGAGAAAGCCTTAACACCTTAACCCTAAACTTCATGATGATTTGGAGCCGTTTGTATTTATATGTCTATACATGTATTATATATATATATATATACACACTGTTCTCTTGTTTTCCCATTTCTCGTTTATTGTTTTTTCTTGGGCGGGGGGGGGTGGTGGGGGGCTTCCGGGGCTTCCTATGATCCTATGATATGGATCACTACATTAGGGTTTAGGGTTTAGGGTTTAGGGTTTAGGGTTTAGGGTTTAGGGTTTAGGATTTAGGGTTTAGGGCTTAGGGTTGTTTAGATGGGGTCCCAATCACTTTTGGTACACACCCATATATAGAGCTTGTCAGAAGATTGAGGCTCCTAACAGTGCGATGTTCAAGTGCCCTTCCAAGCCCTACATCCTAAACCCTAAACCCTAAACCCTAAACCCTAAACCCCAAACCCCAAACCTTAAACTTTGTTTAGCTCCATGATGGTGGTGGGTCCTGGGTTGTGCCTTTGCTGCAGCCGTGAAGCTCCGCCACAAGTTATCGAGATGCCAGCTAGGGTTTAGGGTTTAGGGTTTAGGGTTTCGTGTTTAGGGTTTAGGATTTTGGGTTTAGGGCTGGCCAACTCGAGCGAACAAAACTGGAGGCTCGTAAAAGAGCGAAACTGCGAAACTGCGCCAGCATCGAGGTACCTGAGTTCCAGACGGATTTGGTCACTTCTCCAAAATTAGGGTTTAGGGTTTAGGGTCTAGGGTCTAGGGTTTAGCGTCTAGGGTCTAGGGTCTAGGGTTTAGGGTCTGAATATTATATTATATATGCACATATACTATAGAATATACATACATAATTATACATACGTATAGTGTGTATATATAGATATCTATATATCTATAGTTTTTCCATAGTATACATGCATACATACATACATTTCATTTGTTGGAGGGCGGGGGGGCACACGCAAAGGAGTTCAACGAATTGGGGGGGAAGTCAGCCAGCAACAAGGCTCTGAAGCCGTAAACCCTTTCGAGGGCACCAGGGTTTTCAGGTCTAGAGAGAGAAGACCCGAAAACCCTCCAGCGCTAAAACCCTAAACCCTAAAACCCCAAAACCCTAAACCCTAAACCCTAAAACCCTCAACCTAAACTGGTCAGAGCGCCGCTGCCCATATACAAGGGTGCTCGCGCCACTCGGACAGGGCTGTGCCCCGGCGCGTGACGAACCTAGAGGCCTGGAAGGGAAAAGCCTCCGAGAGCAAGGAACAGACCCTAAACTGCTACTGGGGTTCCGAGAGTTTTTGTGCGGCATGCCTGAGGCCCCCTGAACCTTCTCACACCCGGCAGCATGGGCCTTTCCGTTCTGGGTCTTCGGCACCGAACAGCCCTTGCCGGGGGTAGGGGGGGGGGGGGAAAGAGAATAGTTGGGGGGGCGGGGCTACTAAGCTGCGAGAGGACGTGCGCGCGCGCTCGCGCGCTGACGCACACCCTCAACCCTTCTCAACCCCAAACCCGACAGCCCCAAGCCGAAACCTCTAACCTAAACCCTGCACCCGAAACACAGAAACCCGGCACCCCAAACCACAAGCCCCAAAAACCAAACCCTAAACCCCACAACCCTAAACCCTAAACGCTAAACCCAAGAACCCTAAACCCGAAAATCCTAGAACCCTAAAACCCTGAACCGCACATCCTAAACCACAAATCCTAAACCCCAAACCCCAAACCCCAAAACCTAAACCCTAAACCCTAAACCCATATCCTGGTCCTAAACCCTAAACCCCAAATCCTAAACCCTAAACCCTAAAACCCTGAATCCCAAATCCTAAACCCCAAATCCTAAATCCTAAACCCCAAACCCCAAACCCCAAACCCTAAAACCCCAAATCCTGAACCCTAAACCCTAAACCCCAAACCCTAAACCCTAAATCCTACACCCTAAACCCCAAACCCTAAACCCCAAACCTAAACCCCAAATCCTAAACCTCAACCCCAAACCCTGAACCCTAAACCCTAAACCCTCCTTGGCAAGTCAAGGGTGCCAGGCGCTCAGGCGCCCAGGAATTGGCAAGCCGCGGACTTGGGCACCTTGGCCTTGCGCGCGTTTGGGGTTTAGGGCTAGGGTTTAGGGTTTCGGGTTTAGGGTTTAGGGTCTAGGGTCTAGGGTCTAGGGTTTAGGGTTTAGGGTTTAGGGTTTAGGGTTTAGGGTTTAGGGTTTAGGGTTTAGGGTTTAGGGTTCAGGGTTCAGGGTTTAGGTTTAGGGTTTGGTTTTCGAGCTAGGGCCTAGGGCGTAGAGTTTCAGGTTTTTAGGGCTTAGGCTTCCAGGGTTTCAGGTGTTTAGGGTTTAGGGCTTAGGGTTGAGGGCTCTTCAATTGCGTGCGTCTGGGGTTGAGGGTCTAGGGTTTTAAGGCAAGGAGGGTTTAGATGCGCTTGGGTCTGAACTAGGTCTTGGTAACGCTTGGACCCTGTAACACACAAACTCCCAAAACCCAAACAACTACCGCGCTAGAACCTGCGCGTTGAAACCCTCAAGGGCTCTGCCCTAAACCCCAAAAAACCTCTACCTTGCACCCAAGAAAATCTGGAGTCTAGGGTTTAGGGTTTAGGGTTTAGGGTTTGGGGTTTGGGGTTTAGGGTTTAGGGTTTAGGGTTTAGGGTTTAGGGTTTAGGGTGCACCCTTCAGGTCGTGCCCCTGGACCTGAAGACCCTTCTTGAAGAGGTTTGTTTCCTAGGCTGCCCAGTAACCTAGGCTTAAAAAGGGTTTTATAAGGGAACCTAAACCCCCCAAAAAGGGAATAAGGGTACTACTGGGCATTCTTGAAGAGGTTTGCTTCTGGGATTGAGGGTTTCGGGGTCAGGGAATACAGGGTCCACATTCGGATTGTCTTACGAAATCCGGTATTGTCGGGGTTTACTGTTGAGGGCTTCCATACCTTAAGCCCTCAACCCTCAACCCGAAACCCTAAACCCGAACCCTGAGGGGAAGGAGGTTGAAATCTCTAACACACACACACACAGAGCAAAGTAAATCAAGAACAAAAACGCCTGAGACCACTGCGCCCGTCAAGGCCCGTAGATTTTAGGGCCCAGGGTTGAGGATTCAAGAAGGAACCCTAAACCCCTTAGCCCTAAACCCGAAACCCTGTACCTGTTACCCTAAACTCTTAACCCCTAAACCCCAATCCCAACACCTTCACCCTTGGTGATGCAAGAAGCAGCCCTACACCCTAAACCCTAAACCCTAAACCCTAAACCCTAAACCCTGAACCCTAAACCCTGAACCCTGCTTGAATCCGGCCTTCTCTTTGTTTGTGGGCGTCGTCCACTCCTGTCGGGCATTGTTGGCAGGCAGGGTTTAGGGATGAGGCTCCGGGTTTCGGGCTTATACGGTGGGGCAGCTAACGGACTTGAAAACGCGATGTTGACTTTGCTTCTTGAGCTAAGTAAGTCCGGAAACCCCCTCCCAAGCCAAACCCTACATCCAAAACCCTGAACCCTAAACCCTACCCCTCTCGAACGCAAGCCCGAGGCAAAAGAAGCATCCTGAGGAGCATTCGGGCTATGCTTGGGCTCAGGGGTTTCAAGCTTTTGCTTGGGATGAAAGGGTCTAGGGTTTAGGGTTTAGGGTTTAGGGTTCAGGGTTCAGGGTTCAGGGTTCAGGGTTTAGGGTTCAGGGTTTAGGGTTTAGGCTTTCGGGCTTAGGGCTTCAAGGGTTTTTATGGTTCAAAATGAGGGGTCGGCAGGATCCTATCACAGTTGACATCTCGAGTGCGGGTCTTCACGGGCTACTGCTGTAACCCACAAAACCCACTCCCCCCCTCCCTCTTCCCCCTGTTGTTTTGAAACTTGAGGTTCTCCTGAAACTGGAACCCTAGCAATGATCTTCAAAAACATAGCTGTTTCTTGGGAACCTAAACACCCGAAACCCAACACCCAAAACCCTCAACACCTTGCACCCCAAACCCTAAACCCTAAACCCCAAACACACTCGGCCCCCCTGCCGGATCCGGTGACCAGTTCTGCGAGAGGGGCGAAGCATTCGAGGGGCTTGGGCGTTTAATTGGAGGCTCCGAGCGTGATAAGAACTAGGGCTACGGGTTTAGGGCTTAGAGGGTTTAGGGTTTAGGGTGTAGGGTAGCTTGGCTTGATGTGCCTCCCTCTTCCCCAGCCCTCCACCCTATCGTCGAAAAATCCCCCAAGACCCAGAAATCTACCCTAAACTCTAAACCCTAAAGCCTAAACCCCAAACCCTAAACCCTAAACCCTAAAACTCAGCCTTCAGCCCCTCGTCTCCCTTCCTATTCCATCCCTCCAACCCTGTCAAACCCTGAGCCCCAAACCCCAAGCCCCAGACCCAAAACGGTTTAAGGGTTTAGGGTTTAGGGTTTAGGTTTAGGGTTTAGGGTTTAGGGTTTAGGGTTTAGGGTTTAGGGTTTAGGGTTTAGGGTTTAGGGTTTAGGGTTTAGGGTTTAGGTTAGGGTTTAGGGTTTAGGGTTTAGGGTTTAGGGTTTAGGGTTTAGGGTTTAGGGTTTAGGGTTTAGGGTTTAGGGTTTAGGGTTTAGGGGTGCAGGGTTCAAGCATGAGAGCTAGCTGTAGGGCTAAACGGCCCTTTGGTACCCCTGAACCTAGACCCTTAACACACTAAACCACCTAAGTAAACCCAAAGCCCTAAACCCCTCAGCCCCAAACCCTAAACACTCCTAAACCCTGAACCCCTTTAACCCGCTTTTAACCCTTTCACCCTAAACCCTTTACCCTTTACACTCTTTACCCTAAACCCTGAACCCTAAACCCGAGTGAAAGAGGGCTTCGGGTCAAAGTTTAACGAGGCGTTGCTGAGGTCCCCGGCATCCAACAGCAGGGGGCACCTCGACAGGGGTCTACGTCTGGGGCTTCAGTCTTGGGGTTTAGGGTTTAGAGGTTTAGGGTTTAGAGGGTTTAGGGTTTAGGGTTTATAGTTTCGGGTTAGCCCTGAACTACGTTCCCCAAGCAGCCTACCCTACCACCAGCCCTTGTAGCAAGGAGGCTTGAACTCGTATAAAATGGCATCCTGAGGGAGTTTGAGGTATATCTTCCGGAATGAAGGGGTCAGGGGTTTAGGGTTTAGGCCCTAGGAAAAATGGCGCACTGCGAGATAGTATAGAAACTAGGTGGACGGCACGTAGCCGCACGTGTTTTGAAAGGTACACCAAAGTAATGTTCAGCAGTGTAGGGAAGCCTAACTTTTGTTTTGGAGGCTGTGTGTTCTTCGTATGCGCACTGCACTCTCAGGGGGCATTGCAGAAAGCTGAAAAGGAGTGCAGCTTCAGTCCCCCCAAACTACTTGGGAAACTGGCAACATACGAGGGCTTTCTTCGTGCGTTCGCGGCGAACGCCAACAGAGTGTCCACGGCCAAGAACCCAAGAACAGGCCACATGGCTATGAAAGTGGCCCTAAGGGTCCATATACCATGTTGTTGTATACTTGGGCCCAAAAATCCCTATATAGGAGGTCTACTGTAATAAACGCCTGTGAAGTAGGGTATATATATATATATATATGCTCACCCCCCCCCCCTCGACAGAGCCCGGAAGCAAAAAAAAGGGCTGAGGGCGCGACGGACAGCATAGCTGCACACAGTAGCCAGACACGGTAACACACAATAGAGCATATTTTTTTCGATTAGTACGGTTTTGTGTTCGCAATGAAAGATGCAGACAGATATGAGAAGGACGCATGCTGTAAGGACCTGAACAATTTGCTCGACATCGTGGATTGCTATTAATTTTAATAAGATTGCTCTTAGTTTTACTTGGGTTCCTATTAAGTTTATTAGGATTCATAGGCTTCGTATGAGTTCAATAGGAATCCTATTTAAATCAATAGGAACCCCATTAAAATGAATGAGAACCCTATTGAAATTAAGACGAGTCTTTTTTGAAAACTTAGTAAGAATCCTAGTACAATTAATAAGAACCTGGTTGAAATACGTAGAAGCTCCTATTAAATTTCTTGGCGTCCTAAATTCAGAGGAACCATAGGAAGGCCATTCAAATGAATAGGAACCCTTTTGAATTCATAGGAATGCTATTAAAATTAATAGGAACCCTACAAAAGAATCTATGAATTCTTTTAAAGAGTAACTGGAATCCGTTTAACATGAAGATGAATCCTATTAAAGGATTAAGAGGAGCCAATAAAATTCCATAAAAAAAGTAATGTGGACCCTTCAAAACTTAAGCAATAAGAGTCGTACTGTTAGAATTATAATGAACCCTATTAAAACAGTTTAATTAATAGGATTGCTAATAACACAAATAAGAGTTACAATAACATTACTTCGAGTCCAATTGAAATGAATAGGGAACAGGATTTAAAAACATAATCGGAGCACTGTGGAATCTAGTAGGAATCCTATGAACATTATTAGGAATCCTGTCAACATGAATGAGAAACCCTGTTAAAATGAATACGAAGCCTATTCCAATTAATCAGAAGCCTTTTTAAATGAATAGGAAGCTTGTCAAAGCAAAAGGAACCCAAGTAGAAATTGTAAGGCATCTTATGAACATGAATAAGAAGCCTATTGAAATTAATAAGAATATGTATAAAATTTGTTATGAAGCTTATTAAAATTCTAAGACTTTATTAAAACTAACTAGGAAGAAGAATGCTATTACAATTACTCGGAATCGTATTCCAATTATTTGGCATTTGCTTAAACTGAATAGGAATCAATACTAAACCCAATAAAGTCCTTTAATAGGTATCCTTTAAAATCTAATACGAACCCCATTAAACAAATACAGGAATCCCATTGAAGATCACTTAGAATGCTAGTAAAATGATTAGGAGTCTTATTAATTAAATAAAGACTCCCATTAAAGTGATCAGGAGTATTATTATATTTAATAGGCAGCCTAAAACATAATAATGAATCATATAAGAACCCCTGAAAAACTCTTATCAAAAATCCAGTTTCTAAAAATGCAAAAGTCCAAACATCCAAACATCCACCCCAAAGGTTTGGATTTTTGGAAACTCGAGCGGCAGCCTCAAAATCCAGAAATCGAGCAAATTCCTCGAGTTTCCAAAATTCCAAAAATCCAAAAAATCCACCCCAAGGTTTGGAGTTTTGGAAACTCGAGGAATTTGCTCGATTTTTGGATTCTGAGGCTCCCGCTCGAGTTTCCAAAAATCCGAAACTTGGGTTGGAGTTTTTGGATTTTTTTTTGGAAACCCGAGGAATTTCCTCAAAATCCAAAAATCGAGCAAATTCCTCGAGTTTCCAAAATTCCAAAAATCCAAAAAAACCCACCCCAAGGTTTGGAATTTTGGAAACTCGAGGAATTTGCTCGATCTTTTGATTTTGAGGCTCCCGCTCGAGTTTCCAAAAACCCGAAACTTGGGTTGGAGTTTTTGGAATTTTGGAATTTTGGAAACTCGAGGAATTTCCTCAAAATCCAAAAATCGAGCAAATTCCTCGAGTTTCCAAAATCCCAAAAATCCCAAAAAATCCACCCCAAGGTTGTTAATTTTGGAAACTCGAGGAATTTGCTCGATTTTTGGATTTTGAGGCTCCCGCTCGAGTTTCCAAAAATCCAAACCTTGGGGTGGATTTTTTTGGAATTTTGGAATTTTGGAAACTCGAGGAATTTGCTCGGTTTTAGGATTTTGAGGCTCCCGCTCGAGTTTCCAAAAAGCGGAACCCTGGGTTAGATTTTTTGGGTTTTTGGATTTTTGGAAACTCGAGGAATTTTGGAGTGGTGCTTTCCCCCCCCCCCTTCCTGAACAGACCGGAAATATACTTCCGGGGTCTGTCGAGGGGGGGGGGGGGGGGTGACCATATATATATATATACATATCTTGTATCCCCAAAGGACACCCAATGTATACACTCACCAATATTGAAAAGGAACCTTGTATACACTCACCGAAAACAGGAAAATAAACCCTGCTTCAATATACCTGGGCCCAAAAACCCCTACATAGGAGGCATACTTTGATAAAGGCCCAAGTATTCCCCATGACCCTATGTCAAAATTCCCTACATAGGAGGTACTTCAATGAAGGCCCAAGTATTCCCTTGATCCACGACCCTACGTCGAACCACCCTAAACCCTAAACCCTAAACCCTAAACCCTAAACCCTAAACCCTAAACCCTAAACCCTAAACCCGCACTTGCCTCTTGGAAACCCGGGGCATGGTCTCCTGGCTTTCAGGCACAGAGGAATCGAGGCAGAGGCTGTGGGCGCGAGACTCCAAACCCTAAACCCTAAGGTTTAGGGTTTAGGGTTTAGGGTTGAGGGTTGAGGGTTGAGGGTTTAGGGTTTCAGAACCCCCAAAAAACTAACAAAAAGCTTCCTTTTGAGGGTAATATAGGCATTCTTCTGTAAAAAGTCTTTCGGCGTTCTTGAGCAATTAATAGGACCGCAAGGGGTAAGAAGGCTCAGGGCGGAGGGGGGGGTGATCGAGGTTTTGGAATCGGAGAAGGGCCATAAACCCTAAACTCTACACTTGCAACCTCAAGTCCCGAAGCCCCAAACCCTCAACCTCCAAACCCCCAAAACCCTGAAATCCTGAAACCCTATACCCCCAAACCTGGGAACCCTTAAACCCCCAATCCTTACATTCCCTAAACCCTAGCCCCTGATAGCCCAATTTGTAAGGGTTAAGGTTTAGGGTTTAGGGCTTTGGGTTTATAAGGGTTAGGGTTTCGGGTTTAGGGTTTAGGGTTTGGGCGTTGGGGTTTAGAAGGGTTTAGGTTTAAGGTTTTGAAGGTTTCGGGACTGGGGGTTCAAGGTTTGGGGTGTCTGAAGTTAGGGGGTTTGAGGTTTCATGGGTCTAAGACCTAAGGCAACAGATGGTTCGAGTGTAAGGAGGCCCTAAGCCCTTAGACCAAAACCCTAAACCCTAGACCCTAAACCCTAAACCCTTGCTTGATCAGGGCTGAGGGTACCACACTCGACTTTGCCTCCCGAGCCCTGTTTTATTCGGAACTCCGAGTGGATGGGTTGAGGGTTTAGGGTTTCGGGTTTAGGGTTTAGGGTTTGGGGTTTGGGATTTGGGATTTGGGATTTGGGGTTTAGGGTTTAGGGTTTAAGTTCGAGAGTTTGGAGAGTTTGTGGGATTTAGAGGGTTCACGGCTTACATTTGGGGGGGGGGGGGGGGGTCTAGGAGACTTTTTGTTACCCCCTTAGGACCTTAGGATTTTAGGGCTCAGGGCGCAGCCCCCGAATTGTGCCAGCCCATATTTTTCTAGTGCTTAAAGCCCTTAAGAAAAAAAACAAATTGCTGCATTTCTAAACATCAACATGGCATAGAACATCTAGTCGGTACTTCCCAGAAGGGGGGACACCGCAACTTTACTTTGACCATAAACCCTGAACCCTAAACCCCAAATCGGGGTTTACGCAAATAGGGGACCCCCCAAAAACACACCCCCAAATAGTAGGCTCCTCGACAAAAACAAGGATCCCAATAAGGTACCCCCTAAACCCTAAACCCTAAACCCTAAACCCTAAACCCTAAACCCTAAACCCCTAATTTCGGGAGCCCCCAAGGGCCTTGGACTTTCCACGCTTCTTCTTGTCGTCTTTGCCCTCTTTGGTCATGAGCGGATCGGACGATGCCTAGCAAGACGCGTTAGGGTTTAGGGTTTAGGGTTTAGGGTTTAGGGTTTAGGGTTTAGGGTTTAGGGTTTAGGGTTTAGGGTTTAGGGTTTAGGGTTTAGGGTTTAGGGTTTAGGGTTTAGGGTTTAGGGTTTAGGGTCTAGGGTCTAGGGTTTAGGGTTTAGGGTTTAGGATTTAGGGTGAAGGAAACGAGGCCACAGGCCATACACCCGAAACCCGAGACCCGAAACCCCAAACCCTAAACCCTAAAACCTAAACCCCAAACCCTAAAACCTAAATCTTCCCTTTCCAGTGAGGGTTCCGGAAGGGACTCTTGTCCCCAAATGGAGCGTCCCGTGAAAGGTCGAAACAAACCCCCTCATGGGATTCTGGGTTTAGGGTTAAACCTTAAACCCTATTCCCTAAACCCTAAACCGCGGGAAGGTTCTCACACTACGGTTCCCTTTTTTGGGGTTCTAGGGGGTACTATAATCCCTAGGAAGGACTGTTAGAAAAAGGGTGAACATCCCAAGTTTTGGGGATTATATGTAGCGTACCCAAGAACGAAGAAAAGGGCACCACAATGCAGAGAATTGCTCAGGTGGTGACAAAAACACTACCCCCCCCCCTCCCCCTTTTCCTCCCCCCCCCCCCCCCCCCGCCACGATTCAGGGATAATTGGACCAAATTTAGGTTATCCAAGAGGGGGAGCCTAGGGGGGGTAGGGTTTAGGGTTTAGGGTTTAGGGTTCAGGGTTCAGGGTTGAGGGTTGAGGGTTTAGGGTTTCGGGTTTAGGGTTTAGGACTGAAATCTTTTGAGGCGTGGCTTTTTTCCCATGCAAGGAAGGTTCACGGATGAACGGGTGTCGGAGTCCCTGGGTTGAAACCTGAACCCTAAACCCTAAACCCTAAACCCTAGCCCTAAGCCCTAAGTCCTAATCCCTAAGCCCAAAACCCTAAACCCCAAGGAAAATCCTCTAAGCCCTAAGCCCTAAGCCCTAAGCCTGAAGCCCTGAGCCCTAAGCCCTAAGCCCTGAACCCTGAGCCCTAAACCCTAACCCTAAAAACGGAAAGTCCTCTAAACCCTAAGCCTAAACCCTAAACCCTAAACCCAGAACAATCACGCTCCAAGCGCTTCCTGCCTGCATAGGGGCGCTGCCCTGCTGGCGGAGGCTCCTTGACAGGGAGCACGCTAGCTCGGGCTGGGGATTGAGGGGTTTAGGATTTAGGGCTAGGGTTTAGGGTTTAGGGTTTAAGGTTGAGGGTTGAGGGTTGAGGGCTGAGGGTTGAGGGTTGAGGCTTGCGGTCGCAATGAGCTCCGTCAGCTGTAGGGTTTGCGACATGGTTTAGGGCTTCTAACCCCTTAGGCTGCCCAGTAACCAAGGCGTAAAAAGGGTGCCCTTTCTTGCTTAAAGGGGTTTATAAGGGAACCTAAACCCGCCCAAAAAGAGAATAAGGGTACTACTGGGCACTATGGCGGGACATAGGCTTGTCCGATGGCTTGAGGCCCTAAACCCAAAACCTTAAACCCTGCATTTGAGGGTTGGGGGCCCAAGCCTGCACACTTTAGGGTTTAGGGTCTGGCATCCCTAAACCCTAAACCCTAAACCCTAAACCCTAAACCCTAAACCCTAAACCCTAAACCCTAAACGGGGGTTTGCTCCGCAGGCCTCGCCGGCGTTGACTTCACGGAGTTCCGGCTCTGCTTGGACAGCTGCCTGCAGTGCGGGGGTCCAAGGCCCAAACTGCCCTAGAAAGGGTTTAGGGTTTAGGGTTTAGGGTCTAGGGTTTAGGGTTTAGCGTTTAGGGTTTAGGGTTTAGGGTTTTAGGGTTTAGGGTTTAGGGTTTAGGGTTTAGGGTTTAGGGTTTAGGGTTTAGGGCTTAGGGTTCGACCATAAAGTGATAAGGGTACCCATTTTGGGGGGTTGGTTACTTTAGACGGAAGCCAAACAGAAGCTGGAAAAAGAGTACCCCTGGGGGGTATCAAGCCTAAACCCTTAACCCTTGGCCCCCAACCCTGAACCCTGAACCCTGAACCCTAAACCCTAAACCCTAAACCCTACACCCTAAACCCCAAAGGGTTTAGAGTCTGCCGCTGAGGCTGGGTGACGGTGTACATGGCTTTAAAGCACAACCACTAGGGCCTGAATAATTCGAACGGGGTTTAGGGTTTAAGAGTTTAGGGTTCAGGGTTTAGAGTTTCAGGTTTAGGGTTGAGGGCTTAGGGTCTTTTTGACACCCCTAGCCCCACTACAAATAGGGGCCTGAAAAATCAACACAAAAGGACAAGTGCAGAGGGACCAGAAGGGAATATTATTAACTAGTCCGACCCCTACATTACGTTCTGCTCGCGGGGGCTTTGGGACGAGGGGTTTAGGGAGCAGTGTTTGGGGCTCAAGGTTTAGGTGTTGAGGGGTTTGGCAAAAAGCTTGGAATCTAAGGTGTACTGTGCTTGTGAATCACATGCTAACAAATACCACTCACTATTATGCTATTATGTCATATGAAGCAGGGTTTATATCACTCTTGTTGGTCGCAGCTTAACTGGGGGTTACCGACAATGGGGAGGGGGGGGTACCCTCTTGAGGGGTCGTTGTTAAGGGGGTTCCATACTTGGGGTATATGGTGGGTACCCCTATTTTAGGACGCGCGCATAGGGCCCCTAAACCCTAAACCCTCGTTCCTTACAAAAACAAGGTGGGTACGGCTTAAGCGTCTAGGGCCACTGCCGCTACAACCTAAGTTCAGTTGAGGGTTTCCGGCCTGCCCTCAACCCCAAAGCCGCAAAGCCCCTAAGCCCAACCCACCCCCATGCCCCCTACATACCCTAAGCCCTAAGCCCTTTACCCTAACCCCCCCCCCCCAAAAAAAAAAAAAACAAGAGTAACACCCGCAGCTCCATGAAGTCTGTGGCTCGTTTCCCGAAAGCCAAGCTTAGGGTCGCATGTAAGGTCCAGACCCTGAACCCCAAACCCTAAACCCTGAACCCAAAAAGCCCTAAACGCTAAACCCTGAACCCTAAGCCCTACATCTACACTCCCCTTAGAACCTTAGTAAAAAAAAAAAACATGTTTAGTATCCTCTTGGGTTTTATATAAACAAAAAACTCCCAAGGTGGATATAGACATGCTAAACCCAAAACCCTAAACCCTATACCCTAAACCCTACATGCTAAACCCTAAACCCTGAACAGCTCAACGGCCAAGGCGCCTCGACCACTGATCGCCCTTGCACGCAGGCAGTTTGGGGTTTGGGGTTTGGGGTTTGGGGTTTAGGGTTTAGGGTTTAGGGTTTAGGGTTTAGGGTTTAAGGCGTCGGAGTACTAGGGCCCAAGTGTACCTTGTTTGAGCACCTATAGAAAGTCGGGGCCTTGATGCACAACTGGATCCCTTGTTTCGGTGAGCTGCCCCAACGAGCCAAGACATCGTGCAGAAAAAACACAACAACAAAAAAGGAACACACTACACCGACGCGAGATCCCTAAAGCCAAACCTCTGAACACTAACCCAAGAAAGCTTGAGAAGATCTCGGTAGACGTCCAAACGAAGCCTTTGATTTGCGGTAAGGGGCCACCCTAAACGAAATGTGTTCTCCCCTATTAAGGTTTAGGGTTTAGGGTTTAGGGTTTAGGGTTTTTAGGGTTTCTTGGAGGTTCAGGGTGCTTATAATCCCAATTAAAACTGCACTTAGAAGCCCCCTACGTCCTCAAAGTAGGCTTGTAGTAGAACTTGTAGCTGGTGTAAGAAGCACCCACGTACCTCCAAGTACACTAAACCCCTTAAACGTTTCAACCGTGAACCCGAAACCCCGAACCCCAAACCCCAAACCCTGAACCCTAAACCCTAAACCCTAACCCCAAACCCTCCCTTTCCCCAAAAACCAACAAACCTAAACGCTAAGGGATTCTACTAATTGCTGAATAGCCCCCCCCCCCCCCCCCCAAATAAGAAAGATTCTTGCTTATAAGGCAATATAGGGACTATTACTTTTTTAATTCTTTTGGTGTTCTTAAGCAACTCAATTCGTAGGATTGAAAACTTGGCGCCATCCTATCCACGCACTATCAAGGCCCAGGTTGGGTGGTTCTGGGGCTTAGGGCCCCAAACTCTAAACCCGAAACCCTAAACCCTAAACCCTAATCCCCAAACCCTAATCCCCAAACCCTAAACCCAAAACCCTAAACCCAAAACCCTGAACCCTAATCCCCAAACCCCAAACCTAAACCCTAAACCCTAATCCCCAAACCCTAAACCCTAAACCCTAAACCCAAAACCCTAAACCCTAATCCCCAAACCCCAAACCCAAAACCCCAAACCCCAAACCTTAAACCCTAAACCCCAAACCCCAAACCCTAAACCCTAAACCCTAAACCAAACTCCACAGCTGCAGACACCTCGGCCCAGGTATTCGCCGAGGCGGCCCCCGAACTAGCGGAGTCTGGCGAGGTCTGCCTAAAGCGAAGCAGAATGGGTTTGGGTTTGGGGTTTAGGGTTTAGGGTTTGGGGTTTGGGGTTTAAGGTTTAGGGTTTAGGGTTAGTGTACGTTTTGGGGTTTAGGATTGGTTTAGGGTTTAGGGTTCATGGGGTTCAGGGAATGTAGGGTACCTAGGGTAGTCAAGAATATCTGGAGACCTTGATTTGACATGGCACAACGGGTCCTGTTTAGGTTTTTCGGGATTAGGGTTCCGGGTTCCGGGTTCGGGGTTTAGGGTTTAGGGCGGTCTAACCCTTCTGCACGCCTTCACTCGCTCAACGGCCGATGTGCTCATTTAGGGCTGAGGTTTAGCGCTCAGGGTCCATGTGCATACTGGACTTCCGTCGTGACTTTCGTACCCAAGCATAGCTAGCCCTTTAACTACATGATCCTTGCAGGGAACTTTGTTCGAAATACTTGCAACTCCACTTCTGTCTCTAGCATCCAAAGCAGTAAGCCCTTCCGGAAACAAGTTACGCCAAACCCTGCCCTAAACCCTGAACCCGAAACCCTAAACAAGTATGGACATCCGTAACTGCTTTGCCAGGGCATGCCGCGGCATCTGAAAGTCTGAGGTAGGGTGCGAGGATTTAGGACTTCGATTTTTGGGAAGAAGCTCCTAGGTACCCTAATCCCTGAACCCTGTAAACCCGAAGCCCTAAACCCAAAACCCTATAACCCGAAACCCCAAACCCTAAACCCCCAAAAACCCCCCCAAAAAAAACCCAGAACCCCCCAAAAAAAACCCTAAACCCTACACCCCAAACCCTAAACCCTAAACCCTAAACCCTAAACCCTAAACCCCCAAAAACCCCATCATCCACCTGGAGAAGGCCCGCCCGTTGCCGGATTTCGTCGCCTCAGAAGGCTCGGGTGCCCCTCGTAGCTCTGCAGAACCAGCTTCTGGCTTAGATCCTAAACCCTAAACCCTAAACCCTAAACCCTAAACCCTAAACCCTAAACCCTAAACCCTAAACCCTAAACCCCAAACTCAGTCTAGGATTCTAGAGGCTCTGTAAAGCCGCAGCTACCTGGCTTAGGGTTTAGGGTTTAGGGTTTAGGGTTTAGGGTTTAGGGTTTAGGGTTTAGGGTTTAGGGTTTAGGGTTTAGGGTAACCCCAAACCCATGAACCCAAAACCCCAAGTCCTCAGCGGCACAAGCCCGAAACCCATCAAGCCATGAACCTGAATCTGAGACCCAATGGTGCTGCGGAGGAAGTCCGTGGAGTTCATGGCTTGAAGGCAATTGGGGTTTCAGGGGAAAGCCCAATTGAACGCTAAACCCACAGAGAGTTTAGGGTTTTGAGCTTCAGGGTTACAGGGTCTCTAGCTTTAGGGCTTGTGCTAGACCCAAGATGAACCCTAAACCCCAAACCCCAAACCCTAAATGAGGGGCATGAGGTTCTCGGGTTGGCTGCTAAGGGGTCTATCCGTTAGCCATGTAAACTCCGGGCAGTCTTGGCCTCACTGGGCTCCACTGAACCCTAAACTCGATAAACCCTAACCCTAAACCCTAAACCCTAAACCCTGAACCCGATAAACCCTAACCCTCAACCCTCAACCCTAACTCGAAGCCCAAAACCCGAAACGCCTCCCCAGCGTGGCCGTTCTTGAGCTTGCCAGAGTTGGTATTGTCCTGGGCCCAGCATGGCGTCAGAAAGGCTTTAGGGTTTCGGGTTTAGGGCTTAGGGCTTAGGGTTTAGGTTTTCAGGGTTAGGGGAATCGTGATATGCAGGAATGCAAGTAGGAATAGAGTTGATTTCGGAACATCCGCTTGAAGTTCCCTAGTGCTTACAACCCCCCTTGAGAAAACATATATCCTACAGGGATCCCGCTTCTGCTCTTATTACTTAGCCCCTTAAGGGCCAAAGAGATGTCAAGGAATCCTTTCCTAGGCCGCAAGCTCAAAAACTTTTCAGTTAAGTGGGGTCCATACCTGCAATTTAAGTGGGCGAGGCAAGAGCGAGGGGAGGGGGTGGCGGGGTTTGGGGTTTGGGGTTCGGGGTTCGGGGTTTGGGGTTTGGGGTTTGGGGTTTGGGGTTTAGGGTTTAGGGTTTAGGGTTTAGGGTTCAGGCATCCGGCTTGCAATGCCTGCAGCTCGTTACAAGGTGCGATGCTTCAATTCTTCTGAGAGGGAGCGAGACGCTGTGTCATTCGCGGCAACGCATGGCAATATGACTCATACTGATCCTGTCATGTCAACTTCCTGAGTAAAGCTGCGCAGGAACTATGGCATCTTCAAAACTGCGCAGGAACTATGGCATCTTCTCAGTATCGGACTCCGCGGAACAACGAAACACAACCCTCTGAAACCACTAGGAGGGCTCGTGCAGACAAAGGGACAAGCCCTTCCTCCACGTTGTCAAGATCTTCCGCATCAGTGTCCTGACACAGCCACGCCGAAGATATCCAAAAGATAACCCCCCAAGACGGCCCTACCACCCTAAACCCTAACCCCTCAAAACCTCGAAACCTAAACCCTAGATTCTGAACCTTAACACAAAAGCATGCCACACTCAATTGCCTCACAACACACACACACAAACGCACATGGAGGCACACATTGTTCGAGGGCGTCGCATTCAACACATATTCTAGAAACAGCTGAACTGAACCCTAAACCCTCTTAAACCCCAAAGGGGAAACGAATAAAAAGACCCCTGGTCGCTCTAAACCCTAAACCCTAAACCCTAAACCCTAAACCCTAAACCCTAAACCCTAAACCCTAAACCCTAAACCCTAAACCCTAAACCCTGAACCCTGAACCCTGAACCCTGAACCCTGAACCCTGAACCCTAAGCATCTCGCAAGGAAGACACAAAAATGAGAAGTGAGAAATAGAGGAGAAATAGAGAAAAGAGAAGAAAACGGAAGAGACGAAATAGAGCTCGTTTACAATAATTTATCGACGTGCTTTGACCGGCGCTGCCACTGGACTTCGAGGAGCACATGTGCCAGGAGTACAGCAGCAGCGTAGTCTGCTCCTTGGTTGGGGAGGGCCCTTCCTAGCTTGAAGGTCCCGCCATGGCGTGGGATGAACCCACAGGCCACCCTCCCCCAGCGTGAGTCTCTAGAAAGAAGTTCCGCTCGGCAGGTGCCTCATGCCAGCTCTTTGGCATCTCGGGCGGATTGAAAAGATGGTCTTGGCCCATCCGTCCGTTCCGCACAATCGACGTCAACCTATGCTTGCCCATCGCATTTGCCCATTCCCAGAGACTCCAAAACCCCTTCATTAAGGAATATGCCTTAAAATCAATATAAGGTTCCATTATATTAGGATGGATGCCTTTTTAAGGATATTCCTTTGTAAGGGTTTTGGAGGTGTCTGGGTTCCTGAGAATCGGCTCCTGCTTAACGGCGCGATCTCCTCCTCCGCATCATTGTCCATGCATGTCGAGGTTCAGCGTCAGGTTTAGGGTTTAGGGTTTAGGGTTTAGGGTTTGGGGTTTAGGGTTAGGTTTAGGGTTTAGGGCCCCAATCACCGCACTCCGACAGCAAGTATGGTGCCCTTTGAACGGGACCCCATATACCTAAACCCTAAACCCTATATCCCCAAGTCCAAGGGCCCAGTATACATCAGAATTCTTCAAAGGAGGTAAGGGACCATATTGCCCCAGTAAAAACTACCTTAGATGCCCAGACCATTTCAACGTGTCTAGGTGACAGGGTTTCTGGCCCACGGTGTCGCGTCGTCGTTGGTATACAAGGACGGTCCCCAACAAGTCGGTGAAATCTCCTCAGAAGGGTGGCCCTTGTTTTAGGGTTCGGGGTGTAGGATTTGCTTACTACTTCCTCGAACGAAAAGAGGAGAATTAGGTACCTGAGACCCCCTGAAGGTTTCTGTAGGTTACCTCATTCTGCCTAAAAATCAGTGAACCTCGTGAAGCCCCAAGCTCGCTGAAGCCCCTAATCCCTAGGCCCTAAACCCTGAACCCTGAAGCCCAACCTAATCCTAAAACCCTCAACCCTAAGCTCGAAAAACCCTAAGCCCTAAACCCTAACCCTAAGCTCTAAACCCTGAACCCTATAACCCGAACCCTCTAAAACCATCCCCTAAACCCTAAACCCTAACCCCCTAACCCCGGGTCTCCAGGTCTTCAAGGCGATGAGGTGCCTGGGCCGGAGGCGATGTAGGGTTTGGGGTTTTAAGGGTTATAGGGGTTTAGGGTTTAGGGCAGGGTTTGGGATTTCGGTTTAGGTTTAGGTTTAGGGTCTGGGGTCTTCAGGTTATAAGGCATTGGGTTTTTTTAGGGTTTAGTAGGTCTTAGGGGATTTGAGACGTGTGGAGGAGATGATTTTCTTGCTGGCAACGAAGACGATTGGGACTAAGCTGCCCAGTAAAAACCTAGGCTTAAAAGGGTGCCCTTTTTTGCTTAAAGGGGTTTATAAGGAACCGAAACCTCCCAAAAAAAAGAAAATAAGGGTACTACTGGGCACATCTAGGGTGGAGCTGGTCAGCTCTCAAAAACCTGGGAAGGTAGCTTTAGCCTACTCATTGCTGAAGCATCAAACAACTACTGTTTGCCTAAGAAACCCCCCCCCCCTACCCCCCCCCCCCAATGAAATCAAAATGCAAAATAGTAATCCCAAAAAGCCCTTACAAGGAAGAACATGTTCCATGTTTTTTTTTAGGGGGGGGTGGGGGGGGGGGGGAGGGGGGGGGGGAGGGGGGGGGGGGGGGGGGGGGGGAGGGGGGGGGGGACGGGGGGGGGGGGTTCTTCAACAATTAGTAAACAAGGATGCTGAAGAAAATCCCAAGGAGCAGGTCGTTGTGGTTCAACTTGCACGTGAGTCGGAGGTTCTGCTTGGCAAACCGTAGCAAACCTCGGCTTCAAATCTCTTCTGGGCTTCGGCTCTTTGAGGGCTACAGGTTTAGAGGGTTTAGGGTTTAGGGTTTAGAGTTTAGGGTTGTTGGGGTTAATTAAGGCTGGATAGCCAAACCAAGCTTAACAGGTATGACTATATGAAGCAGAGCTCGTTTTTACTGCTATAGGAGGGTGTATCGCGGCCCCTTACAATGCGCACACCAATGTAAGGACAAAACAAACGTTAAACAGATATTATATAATATATTAATAATAATAATAATCATAATAATAATAATAATATTACTAATATAATACGAATAATAATAAGAATGGAATCAATATAATAAGTGTACTGTTATGCCGACGGGTCAATTGCCGTCGTGCGTTTTGCACACTTTTGACTGCGGTTGGTTGGGGGTTTGGGGGGGTGGTGGAGGGGTGGGGGGGGGGTTTGGTTGCGCCTTGGCTGTCGCAGCTTCCAACCATTCCTAACTGGCCACTCGAACACTTCGACCGCCGTACCGCCTGTTAACCCCATTCCTTCTGTTCCTGAACCTGGAGCCTTCGCCACGGGGTGCTTTGGGTTTGGGGGGGGGGGGGGGGGGGGGGGGGGGGGGGGGGGGGGGGGGGGGGGGGGGGTCATAATAGCGTCGGTTCTTCTTGAGTGTCCACGTGTAACTGCTACGCATGCATGCACAACAGTTGTCAAGTCCAGGTATTTTCTCCCTTAAGGTGAAAGTGGCCACCGAAAGCTGGTACATGTGAATACGGGAGGGGTTGATTTCTTTTGGACTTTTGGAGTATCTTGAAGAAAAGTATCCCGAACACCTTGCGCAGTCACTCCAAAGGAGTGCCGATTCTCGATCCTTGGAAATACGTCAGATCTTATCAATTTATCAATGGAGATGGGAGATTTGCTTTCCAGCACGGGCCATTACTTGGCCAGCTTGTGAACAGACGGACGTGCGCCAAACAAGCTTTCCTTCTTGCCCTGCCTTCCTCTAGCCCGGCAGAAGACACTCGTCAATCCTATACTCAGACCCCTGAACCCTAAACCTCAAACCCCCCAAGAGGCCGACCAGCACAAATCCCTTAGCTCTTCACCAAAGTCCCTGAAGCCTGCTGCCCCCCCCACCCCCCCGTTTCCTGGTGCTTCGCATACGGCCAAGAAGAACCGTGGACCGCAAAGCATTCAGGGAAGGGCTAAGCCCTATTCCCATTCGCCCAAATTTTTACGATGTTGCTTACAGGCAACAGCGTTTTGCATTGAAGCGGCGCATGCAAGCGAAATAACACCAAAAAAACACAAACATGGGGTTTTTTCGAAAAACCACGTTTTTGCACCGTGAAACCACGAAAACATCGGCATACGCAGTGTTTTCGGCCTGCGAGCCACTTTCAAAACAAGACACGAAAAACAGGCATGCGCGATCACCGAAAGTACCACGCCTGCCATGGTTTTCACAAAACGGCCTCTGCAACTTGCACTTTTTTTTGGACTAAAACCACGTTCAAACTCGTGCTCCCGCCTAGGCCAAATGCTTATTTGCAAAAAAACGCACGACGGTTAACGCCCGTGGGATGTATATGTATATGTAAGTATATGTTATGATTATGGATATGTATATGTATATGTATAAGCATATGCATATATGGATGTAGGTATATATATATAATATACTATATATATTGCGGCCTCACTCTGAACAAATAACAGTCTAGCGTGGCCAGCTACCAGTGGCCTCAGTCCGGTTAGGCGCTCCTGTTGTTGCCCATCCTAACCTAAACCCTCTAAACCGCCCCCCTCCCACCCCACCCCCCCACCCCCCCCCCTCCACCCCACCCCCCCCTCCCCCACCCCCCCCCCCCCCCCCCCCCCCCCCCACCCCACCCCACCCCACCCCACCCCACCCCACCGCACCCCACCCCACCCCACCCCACTACACACCAAACAAACACGGCCTGCGTTCTACCCCCCCCAGCTTCCCTAGGGTTCAATTCGTAAGCCAATGCGGCGGCCAGGGGGAAACCTTTTCTTGGTAGTCCAGTAACCATATTATGAGAAGGGTACGCTTCTTGGGGCTGGTCATTTATTCGGGATCTTGAACCAAACAAAGTGAAACCCTAAACCCTACACCCTAAACCCCATATAAATCGCAACAACTGGAAAAAGTGTACCGCCCTCTAAAACCCTGAAAGCGCGACCCTGGAGCCCGAAGAGAAGAGTTCAGGGTTTAGCGTTTAGGGTTTAGGGTAAAGGGTTTAGGAGCCCCGAAGCCCTACAAAACCTAAACCCTAAACCCTAAACCCTAAACCCTAAACCCTAAACCCTAAACTAAGTGAGGGGTCGCTTCCGTCGAGCGACAGACCCCGAACGCTCGGCCGAGGGCCTTACAGCCCGAGCGCCCAAGCGAAAAGAGAAACGGAAAGGTGAGGGTTAAGCCTCACCGTCTGTCCTGGACAGGCCAACGGACATCGGCCTTTTTTACGACAACGTCAGTACTCGGCTAAGGGATGGCCGGCACCCAGACCACCTTTAGCGTAGCTAAAGTATAACCCCAAATCGTAACCCTTTGCCTCTGAAAATGGTTCAGGGTTTTGGGTTCAGGGTTTGCCGGCCCCCCCTGCCCCGGGCCCCCTTGGCCCCTGGTGGCTGGATTCCTGGACCAGGAGGCTGGCGAGGGGGTCCAGGCAGGCTGGTTGCTTAATTCGTGATTTTGGGCATTTTGTCGGATTTTCGGGGTCCAAGGGCCCCCCGGACCAAGGGCCCCCGGGCCAAGGGCCCCCTTGGTTATGGGCCAAGGGCCCCCCGGGCCAAGGGCCCCCCGGGCCAAGGGCCCCCCGGGCCAAACAAGGGCCCCCCGGGCCAAACAAGGGCCCCCCGGGCCAAACAAGGGCCCCCCGGGCCAAACAAGGGCCCCCCCGGGCCAAACAAGGGCCCCCCGGGCCAAGGGCCCCCCGGGCCAAGGGCCCCCCGGGCCAAGGGCCCCCCGGGTCAAGGGCCCCTCGGGCCAAGGGCTTGCGGGCCCAGGGGCCCCCCACACCAAGACCCCCCAAACCCCTTGACGGGGCGGCCAAGGTCCGGGCCAAGAGGGCCCTCCGGGCCAAGGGCTTCCCGGGCCAGGGGCCCCCCGAGCCAAGGGCCAAGGGCCCTCCTAAACCAGGGGCCCCCAAAACTTTTGGGGCCAAGGCTCCCCGAGCCCAAGGGCCCCCCGCCAAAGGCCCCCCGAACCAAGCACCCCAAACCCCTCCAGGCCAAGGGGCCACAGCCAAAGGCCCCCCACGCCAAGGGAGGGCAAGGCGCCCCAAGAACCCCCCACACCAACCCCAGGAAGCCCCCAAGAGGCACCAAAAGGCTTCAAAAGCTTCAAAAGGCCCACTAAAGGAAGGGGGACCACAAGATTTGTCCGTGCCCACAATGAAAAATGCGATTTTTGAATATTGAAAACGATGGTTTTAGGCACCCCTGCCCACAATGAAAATGTTCTTTTTTAGTACTGAAATCGATGGCTCCCCCCAAATCAGCAAGGACCTCTACGAGCCCCCAACCTAAACTCTGACACCGCAAAACCCTACGACAACCTTCAAGTAAATAAGGGCCTTTACGGGCCCTAACGTGCCGAAGGCCCGAAAAGAACCGAGGCTACCCCGAACCCAACCTAAACCCAAACCCCGCAAAACCCTACGACGGCCTTCAAGTAAATAAGGGCCTCTACGGGCCCTAACGTGCCGAAGGCCCGAAAAGGGCCGAGGCTACCCCGAACCCCAGCTTAAACCCCAATACCGCAAAACCCTGCGAAGGCCTTCAAGCAAATAAGGGCCTCTACGGGCCCTAACTTGCCGAAGGCCCGAAAAGGGCCGAGGCTACCCCGAACCCGAGCTTAAACCCTAGCGATTGAAATACTCATTGGCGAAAACTCATTCATAGGTTCCCTGACCTTTAAATGAAGAAAACCTCTGACACGCCGAAGGTCCGAACAAGGCCCCGAGAGACCCCAAGAGCCACCAAAATGCTTCAAAAGGCTTCAACAGGCCCCCGTACCCGCAATGAAAAATGCGATTTTTTGGTAGTGAAATCGATGCTAAATTGAAGCCTTTAAAGAAGGGGAATCCAGGAGCAGACACAAAGGGTTTCCCTGACCTTCAAATAAATAAGGGCCTCTACGGGCCCTGACACGCCGAAGGCCCGAGAAGGGCCGAGGCTACCCCCAACCCTAGCTTAAACCCTAACAGCGCAACTTTAAAAACATCAAAGCAAGCATCAGAGCACAAGAAAGTAAATTCCATAAACCCTAAACCCTAAACCCTAAACCCTAAACCCTAAACCCTAAACCCTAAACCCTAAACCCTAAACCCTGTCCGGATGAACCCTGAACCTCTAAACCCTGAAGCCTTGACCCCGATGCTAAGCCCAACTCTCCCTTCTCCAAAACTGGGTTCCGCACGGGACGGCTCCTTCTCCAGGCGACAGAAGGGCAAAGTGTGTTAGGGCTTAAGGGGTTTACGTTTTTAGGGTCTAGTCTTTAGGCTTTTAGGGTTTAGGGCTTTAGGGCTTCAGGGCTTCACTGTTTAGGGTTTTAGGGGTTTAGGGCTAGGATTTTAGGGTTTCGGGTACAGGGTTTTAGGGTCTTAGGGTTTTAGGGTTTAGGGTCGGGTTTTCGGGTTGCAACACAACTCACACAACTCAAGGTTCAGAGGCTCGAGTGCGCAACCTTGCCCGTCCCCAGACCCGTTTAGGGTTTAGGGCTTTTTTTGGTTTAGGGGTTAGGGATTAGGGTTTAAGTCATCTCAGGGATTTAGGAGGCCGCTGCCGCCGCCAACACCCCGCAACCTCAAACCCCAAAACCCCTCAATGTCCCTGAATGTCCCTGTACCCTAACGCCTAACCCTAAACCCTAATCCCCAAACCTCAAACCCCAAACCCTAAACCCTAAACCCTAACGCCTAACCCTAAACCCTGAACCCCAAACCCCCAAACCCCAAACCCCAAACCCTAAACCCTAGCCCTAAACCCCAAACCCTCAGCCCCGGATGTCGCCTTGGACTCGAGTCGCCTCTTCCCGGGCATGAAGTTGATGGTGGCGCCGTCCTACTTGGAGGTTCATGGTACTTGGTAACAAATTAAAACTGTACTTCTTACCCAAATTATAACTCTATTAGGGCACTTAAGGGGCTTATAATACAGTTATAAGTACAGTTATAACTGGCTAATAAGTCCCATGAGCCTGCAAGTAGAAGTTTAGAGCGCTCAGGAAACTTGGAGGTTCAGGGTTCAGGGTTCAGGGTTCAGGGTTCAGGGTTCAGGGTTCAGGGGTCAGAGTTTAGGGTTTAGGATTTAGAGTATGGGTTTAGGGTTTAGGGTTTAGAGTTGCGGGCTTGGGGTTTAGGGTTTGGGGTTAAGGGTTTAGGGAACTTGGAGGTTCAGGGTTCAGGGTTTAGAGTTTAGAGTTCAGGGTATAGGGCTTAGGGTTTAAAGTTTAGAGTTTAGGGAACTTGGAGGTTCAGGGTTCAGGGTTCAGGGTTCAGGGTTTAGGGTTTAGAGTTTAGAGTTTAGGGTTTAGGGTATAGGGCTTAGGGTTTAGGGAACTTGGAGGTTCAGGGTTCAGGGTTCAGGGTTTAAGGTTTAGGGTTTAGGGTTTAGGGAATAGGGTTTAGGGCTTGGGGTGTAGGGTTTAGGGCTCAGGGTTTGGGGGTAAGGGTTTAGGGTTTAGGGGTACTTCTGACCCAGTTATGACTGTACTTATGAGCCGCTTAAGTCCTCTAAATGGGCTACAAGTAGACTGCTAGCTGTGTTGTAAGTACCCATGAACCTCCAAGTAGGGCACTACAACCCAGAACCCCAAACCCTGAAACGTTTGGGGCTCTAGGTCGTTTAGGGTTTAGGGTTTAGGGTTTCGGGTTTAGGGTTTAGGGTTTAGGGCTCTAGGTCTTGTAGTTCTAAGAAATCAGAAGACTCAGGCCCTGGGGGGGTGTTTGGGCTTGCTCCATCCCAAACCCCAAACCCCAAACCCTAAGCCCCAAGCCTCCAGGCCCTAAAACCTAAACCCTAAACCCTAAACCCTAAACCCTAAACCCTAACCCTAAACCCTAAACCCTAAACCCTAAACCCTAAACCCGAAACAATACAATGCCCATAGACTTCTGCCGGGCAGCATGGATTCCACGAATGGCGAACAGGGCCTCTGCATCATCCTCCAGCAGCCTGAGACGGGCGAGCTCAGGGTTTAGGGTTTAGGGTTTGGGGTTTGGGGTTTAGGGTTTAGGGCTTGCTGTAATGTGGCGCAGATGCTGTGAAGGTTAGGACGCAGAATACGCTTCGGCAGGTGCGAAGAGCTTAAAGGTTAGGGTTTAGGGTTTTGGGCTTGAATGAAGGGAATGTTATGTGTAGGGATCTTGTCACCAAAAGCTTGCTGCCTGGTCTGGAACCCCCCAAGCCCTAAACATGGGTCTCCCTAAACCCTATAAGCCCTAACCCCTACATCCCGAACCCCTAAACTGTAAGCTTGCCCGAAACCCTAAACTCTGAACCCCCTAACCCCTAAACCCGAAACCCGAAACCCTAAACCCTAAACCCTAAACCCTAAACCCTAAAGCCTAAGCCCTAACTAAACCCTAAACCTTATACAAAATGTCCCAGCAGCTGGCCCATGACGAACAGCTTCACCTGGCGGAGTGCGGGGACGGGGGGGGGGGGGGGGGGGGGGGGGGCAACTGAATGCTTCGGATGCCTACTTCCCCAAAACCCTAAACCCTAAACCCTAAACCCTAAACCCTAAACCCTAAACCCTAAACCCTAAACCCTAAACCCTAAACCCTAAACCCTAAACCCTAAACCCTAAACCCTAAACCAAAACACGCGTTCTTCCTTATTTAGGGCAACATAGGGATTCTTTTTCTTGTGATTTTGTTGGGGTTTCTTAAGCAAACAGCGGATATTCAGGCCTCAAGGCTTCCATTGCGGTTTAGGGTTTAGGGGGTTCAGTGAGCTCAATAGGCGGGGGGGGGGGGAGGGGAGGGGCGAAGCCCAAAACCCTTACTCATCAACTCTTCCACCCCTAACCCTGAAGTCCAGCTAGTGCTCAAGATTGCGATCAACTCTTCCACCCCTAACCCTGAAGTCCAGCTAGTGCTCAAGATTGCGGCGCTTGTGGGCATCGGTCGAAGGGGGTAGAGGGGCTTGCCTGTAGCGAATATGGCCTGTTGCCCACCCCCTTCTGTTTTGCCAGGCCCATAATGTTTCACCCTTTTTCGTAGGGGCCCTGGTTAAAGTCAATTTGGCTGGGGTATTCAGGACACCCTGACTGTTCGGGGGTGCAGACCAGGTCCCTGTTTAAAGTCAAATCGACCGGGCGCCGCAAGAAAACTCCACGTGTCGCGCCTTGAAAATCAATTGCCGGGCATCGCTGCCCCTTTTAAACTCCTCCCTATTAAAACCATATAAACCCGCGGGAGCAACTAAACAGGAGCAAATCCAGCCTCGACTGTTTTTTTTGCTAACGAGGGGGCAACATTAGGCCGGGTAGGGGATCAAAAAAATTTTATTCGGGATCAAAAAATAACTTCTTTCTAGGCGGATCAAAAAAAACTTATTTGGGATCAAAAATAATTTACTGAAGGCTTCGAAGGCTTGTTGCAAGCGGAGCGGAGGCTGTAAACGCTCAGAAATGCCGCATTTCTGGCCGTTCGCAAGCTCTAAATACCGAAAAAACACGCAGCATTTCTGAGTTTTCAGAGAGGCTGCAGATACTGTATATAGCAGCAGTTCTGCGCTTTCAGAGGCTGGACATACTGTACACTGCAGCATTTCTGAGTTTCCAGAGGCTGCACATACTGTAAATAGCAGCATTTCTGCGCTTTCAGAGGCTGGACATACTGTACATAGCAGCATTTCTGTGTTTCCAGAGGTTGCAAATCAATGCTGGCATCTTGGCATCAGAAGTTTCAAAAAAATGCGTATACTCTGAAGCAAGCCAGAACGATTTGAAAAAGGGCGGGGGGTTGGGGGGGATGCGCCCACCCCATGCGCAAACAGAATTCTCGCATCATGGGTTTCGAAAGTATGCTGAAGCACTTGGCACGACTTAAAATAAAACGGGGGGTTAGGGGGGTGCAGGCTCGCACCAGAGGCGTCGAAAAACGCGTATACTATGAAGCAAGCTGGCACGACTTCAATGAAGCGGGGGGTTGTTGGGGTGGGCCCCGCCCCCCATTTGCAAACACAATGCTCGCATAATGGGTTTCGAAAAGATGCGTATGCTTTGAAGCAAGCTGGCACGACTTCTTCCTTGCTTCTTTTTTTGTTATATATTTCATTGTTCTTTCTTTCTTGCTTTCTTTCTTGATTTCTTGATTTATTCCTTCCTTCCTTCCTTCCTTCCTTGCTTCTTTGCTTCCTCGCTTCCTTGCTTCCTTGCTTCCTTGCTTCCTTGCTTCCTTGCTTCCTTCCTTCCTTCCTTCCTGCCTTCCTTCCTTCCTTTCGTCCTTCCGCCCTTCCTTCTCTCCCTCCCTCCCTGCTTTTCTCCCTCCCTCCCTCCGGTTCCCTCTCGCCAGCGGAAGAACCGAAGAAATTATTTTTTGATCCTCAATAAACTTTTTCTTGATCCGAAATAATTTTTTTGATCCGCATCCCCAACATTATACCCTAAATCCTAGCCCTAAACCTGAAACTCTGAACCCTAGGATTTGAGCCCTTTTTAGCTTAGGGGTTTAGGAATAACATCCCCGGATCTGCAGGTCTCTCGTGGTAACCCCGACCCTCAACCCACGCCTCATTCCGAGCAAGGATGACGGGAAATCGGCCTGGGTCGTTGGCTTTAGGGGCTTTAGGGTTTAGGGTTTAGAGTTTAGGCTTGAGGGTTTAGGGTTTAGGCTTTAGGGTTAGGGTTCAGGGTTCAGGGATAAATTGAGCTGTCCAGCAACACAGGAAGGTGAAGGGAACGCGCTTTTATGCGTCATTCCGTGGGGGAAGGGAAGTCGAGACGAGAAGGAAGCACGTCCCGTCTGGGGCAAACAAGAACTGCTCTGCATGGGGGCATGGGGGCCTTCGCCAGAACCCTGAGCCCTTTAGGGTTTAGGGTTTAGGGGTTAGGGTTTAGGGTTGCCACCATGCACCTCTCTGCCCCTCAACCCCTAAGCCCTACAAGCCCTGGAAGCCCTATATACCCGACCCTACACCCAAAGCACCCTAAAACCCCTCACAAAAAAAAACACCTAAATCCTATCTCAGGGGCTGAACACCCTAGCCCAAAAAAGGATAACCTTATATATATATATACATAGTAGTCTTCTACACATTATAAAGGTTACCTATCCAAAACCCTCTAACCCTAGACCCTAGACCCTAAACCCTAAACCCTAAACCTTACAACCACTTCACCCCGCGTCCGCCCAAAGATCGTGCGCCAGGAGGCGGTGCGTCGCCTGGCGCAGGTCGCCAACCAAGACCTGGCCCGGGTTTGGGGGGGTCAGGGTTTAGGGTTTAGGGTTTAGGGTTTAGGGTTTAGGGTTTAGGGTTGTTTGGGGGAGGGTTTAGGGTTGTTTGGGGTTTGAGGGTTGGCGTGTAGGGTTTGGGGTTTTGGGCTTTGGGGGGTTCGGGCTTAAGGTTTGTGGGTGCAGGGCTTTAAGGGGCTTAGAGTTGCTTAGGGTTTAGGGTCTAGGGTTTAGGGTTTAGGGTTTAGGGTTTAGGGTTTAGGGTTTAGGGTTTAGGGCAGCTTTGTGGCTGGGACTAAACTCTATGCCCAAAGGGCGCCACTGGAGCTCAGAGAGATGGTCGAAGAGGCCTGAGGCTAGGGTTTAGGGTTTAGGGTTTAGGGTTTAGGGTTTAGGGTTTAGGGTTTAGGGTTTAGGGTTTAGGGTTTAGGGTTTAGGGTTTAGGGTTTAGGGTTTAGGGTTTAGGGTTTAGGGTTTAGGGTTTGGGGTTTGGGGTTTGCGGTTTAGGGTGTAGGGTTTAGGGTATAGGGTGGTGGAAAGGTTGAGGGTTTAGGGCTTAGGGCTTGGGGCTATTAAGGGTTAAGGGTTAAGCGCCCCACCTCGCCCCCGCATCGCCGGCTCTTGTCTTGGGGTAGTTAACATGGTCCCTTAACATGGGCCCTGAATTGGCTGAATCCGTATGCGTCCCTTACATACGTATATATACCCTATAAAAAGCCTAAGGGCCCAGACTTCAGAACTTTAAAGAAGGTAGGGGACCATGGAAGCAAGTAACAAGCCTTAGATTTAAAAAAAAAAACTGACCTAAGCCCTAAGCCCTGAGCCCTGAGCCCTAAGCCCTAAACCCTAAACCCTAAACCCTAAACCCCAAACCCACGCCACCTCCCCGGCGACGTCGAAGCGAATCGGCCGCTCCGAGCCCGACCGCATCTCCCGCAGTTTCAACCTTCAGAAGATGAGGGTTTAGGGTTTCGGGTTTAGGGCTAGGGTTTTGGGTTAGGGTTTTGGGTTTAGGGCTAGGGTTTAGGGTTTAGGGTTTTCAGGGTGTAGGGTTTAGGGTGTAGGATCCTGAAACCCTAAGCCCGAAAACGATGTTGGACCGAAAGGCGCTGAAAGCCACGAATCACATGTCCCGTAGTCCCCCTGCACCCTGAACCCTAAACCCTAAACCCTAAACCCTGAACCCCAAGTACATACATCAACCCCCCGGCTGCATCCGAAGCGCGTCAGCGGCTGTTTTGGATCGATCGGGGCTCCTGGAACAACCCCAAACCAGACGTAGGGTTTAGGGTTTTAGGGTTTAGGGTTTAGGGGGTTTTGGGGTTAGGGATTTTTGGGTTTAGGGTTCTGGTTGAGGGGGTTTTGGGGTTAGGGTTTTTGGGTTTAGGGATCGGGTTGAGGGGGTTTTGGGGTTAGGGTTTAGGGTTTTAGGTTTGAGGGGTTAGGGTTTAACTTTCAGGGCGCCTAAAGCCTTAATAAACCCAGGACATGCTGCAAATCCCAAATGCCAAACCCTCAACCGGCATTGGCAGCTGCCACCAGCTCCCTGGACATTGTGTCATCCTGCACCATGGTCAGCAGCAGCTACGCTGGCAACTGCCCTGCTGCCACTTGATGCTTGTCCAAGAATTTGGCCAGGTGGTTCACATAGTCTGCCCTGAGCTGCCGAATTTGTGCGGTGATTGCTGCCTCTGCCATGGCAGTCTCCACTGCGGGAGCAAAGGGTGTGATCTGCAAGGCTGTGATGCTTAGGTGGACCCTTTCAGGTAAGGGGTTTCGGTTAGGTATATAGGGACTACGTAAGGTACATAAGGGGGGGGGGGGGGGGCTATATCGGGAATATTGTATTACAAGGGGCGCTTCTACTAGGAGTCCCTGCACACACATCCCTTAAAAAACGACCCCTACAAAACCCTCAACCCGAAACCCTAACTCCTCACTCCTAAGAACTAAACCCCTGGACCCTAAACCCCTAAACCTTAAACCAATTAACCCCCCAAAACCCTAAACGCCACCCTAAAATCCAAAACCCTAAACCCTAAACCGAAAAACCCTGAACCCTAAACCCCAAAACCCTAAACCGAAACATCCTAAACCCTAAACCCTAAACCCTAAACCCTAAACCCTCAAACCCTAAACCCCTAAACCGAAACATCCTAAACCCTAAACCCTAAACCCTAAACCCTAAACCCCCCAACCCTCCAGCTCCTGATGCCCAACCTCTCCCGTATGCAACCGGAAGGTTGGCCAGGAGTTGCGGCGCCTCCCCGAAGTTTGGGTTTTGGGTTTAGGGTTTAGGGTTTAGGGTTTAGGGTTTAGGGTTTAGGGTTTAGGGTTTAGGGTTCAGGGTTTAGGGTTTAGGGTTTAGGGTTTAGGGTTTAGGGTTTAGGGTCTAGGGTCTAGGGTTTGGGGTTTAGGGTTTAGGGTTTAGGTCTTAGGGTTTAGGGGTTTAGGGATTTTCGGTTTGGGGTTTCGGGGTTTAGGGTTTAGGATTTAGGGTGCAGGGTTTACGAGTTAGGGTTTAGGGTTCAGGGTTTAGGGTTTAGGGATTAGGGATTTTCGGTTTAGGGTTTCGGGGTTTAGGGTTTAGGGCCTTAGGGTTTAGGGGCTTAGTACTTAGGGTTTAGGGTTTAGGGTTTAGGGTTTAGGGCTTAGGGTTTAGGGATTAGGGTTTAGGGTTTAGGGTTCAGGGTTTAGGGTTCAGGGTTTTTAGGGCTTAGGGTTTAGGGGTTTAGGGATTTGCGGTTTCGGGGTTTAGGGTTTAGGGGCTTAGCGTTTAGGGTTGAGGGTTCAGGGTTGAGGGTGAGGGTCTAGGGTTAAGGGGCCTAGGGTTTAAGGTTAGGGGGTTTAGGTCTCAGGGTCAAGGCTTTAGGGTTTAGGGTTTAGGGTTTAGAGTAGGGCTTGGATTTCGGTTTAGGGGTTTGGGGTTTAGGGTTTAGGGTTCAGGGTTTAGGGTTGAGGGTGCAGGTCTAACATAGCTTACCCTACTTATGGCAGCAGTCAGAACTCCCTGCAGCCTGCAGCTCCCCGTAAGACCGAGGGTCATAGGCCACGGAAACCTCATAAGCCCTGTAAGAGCCCTAAACCCTAAACCCTGAACCCTAAACCCTAGACCCTAAACCCAAAACCCTAAACCCTAAACCCTTAACCCAACCCCAACCCCAACCCTCTGTGCAGGCAAGAATCCAGCTTTTCCACGAAATCATTCATGCTCACTGCCTGTTGGCGCCAGGGACGGGTCATAAAGTTGTAGGGTAACTAAACCCTAAACC
>CAJNDS010001380.1:272500-297500 GCA_905221605.1 Symbiodinium natans | reverse complement strand
CGTACCTCCCGAAGCAACAAAGTAAAAGGAGCTACAAAATCAACCCTAAACCCTAAACCCTAAACCCTAAACCCTAAACCCTAGGAGCTACGGGATTGATTCGACCAAGTTGGCCCCTTTAATCCCTCGGAAAGAATCCTGAACATGATCCTCTGAAACCCGACAGAAGGCATTTCTCAAACCATCCAAACGTACTTCTCATCTTGGGGTTTAGGGCCTTGGTGCTTAGGATTTAGGGTTTATAGAGCTACTGCAACCCCTCAACCCTCAACCCTCAACCCTCAACCCTCAACCCTAAACCCTAAACCCTAAACCCTAAACCTATAATAGCCCAGGAGCCTTGTTGGCGGAGTCTTTGGAATTCGCCAGGGCGGTGTGGAAGGCTGTGACCACTGCCAAGTGCAGCGTCGCATGATCCAGGAAGCCTGGGGTTTAGGGTTTAGGGTTTAGGGTTTAGGGTTTAGGGTTTAGGGTTTAGGGTTTAGGGTTTAGGGTTTAGGGCTTAGGGCTTAGGGCTTAGGGTTTACGTATAAAAGCAGGCGCTCAGGGCAGAATTCGAAGAGAATAGAAAGGGCTCTCATCTTTGCTGGCCTCTATGCCCTGGAGATTGGGGCTGATGGCTGCCACACCTCAGAGGGAGTCGCTTGTCGTGCGTGTCTTTCCTGGAGGGCCCGCCGCCCGAAAACCCAAAACCCTAGCGTTTAGGGCTTAGGGATTTAGGGGTTAGGGTTTGCCCCAAACCCTAGACCCTCAACCCTAAACCCTCAACCCAAAAAGCCCGAAGCCCTGCCCGAACACCTACTCCTAGAAACCAGAAGCCTATTTCCAACCCGTGAATCTCGAAACCGAAGGGCCCCCCTTTACCTGAAACCCTAAACCCTAAACCCTAAACCCTAAACCCTAAACCCTAAACCCTAAACCCTAAACCCTGAACCAACTAAAAGCCATGAGTGCCAGGTGGCCAGAATTTTTCGTGTCCCAGAATTGAAACCACTGCTGCAGTTCGCCCTTTCAGGGGCGAGTCTAGGTCAAAGGCAGGTTTAGGGTTTAGGGTTTAGGGTTTAGGGTTTAGGGTTTAGGGTTTAGGGTTTAGGGTTTAGGGTTTAGGGTTTAGGGTTTAGGGTTTAGGGTTTAGGGTTTAGGGTCTACGGTTTAGGGTCTATCAACCCTTAACCCTGAACCCTGAATCATGAGTTCCCCATACCCTGAAGCTCAAACCCTAAACTAACCACATTCAGGGTGAGGGTGCACAGTAGGCCCCAAACGCTAAGCCCTGTAGAGCCACGAAAGGCCCTTACGAAAAAAGCTGGAACCCCGCAACCGGGTTGAGGGTGTGGGGTAATTTTGAGGGGGAGATAGCACACACACACACACAGGGTTTTTCGTCTAGGGTTTAGCAGAAAGCTTACATGGGAGGCATAAAAAAAGGTAGACAAGGCGCAGGGAAAGGCTTGCGTGGGTTTAGGCAGGTTTAGGTGTACAATGGTTCTGTGCGTGGGGAGCCTTTCACCTGAAACGCCTCCCGCCGCCTGCCGCCGTTTTGCTGGGCCCTCCGCCACCCAGCCCACACACCCACACCCAAACCCTAACCCAAGTAGGTTCTCAGGAGACGTATAATTGCGGTTAGAAGTACCCATGAACCTGCAAGCAAACCTAAACCCTAAACCCTAAACCCTAAGTCTTAGCTGCGGCGCCTGCTTCATGAAAGTCAGAACCAACCCCCCCCCCCCCCCCCCCCGAAAAAAGTGTGCTGATGATCTTCATAGGGTTCAGGGTTTAGGGTTTGGGGTTTAGGGACAGAATTCATTCCGGGTGGAGTCTAGTCACCAACCTCCTCTCAAAGGGGTACCCCCCAAGAATGCTGGACCCAAAGATGGTTACCTGGCACCCAAAATAGAAACACGAAACCCGAAACCCTAAACCCGAAACCCTAAACCCGATACCCTACACCCTAAACCCGACACCCTAAACCCTAAACCCGAAACCCTAAACTAAACTATAGGGGAGGGCCCAGCCTCCGTGGAGTTTCTGCACAATTCAGGAGCGTTGCGCCTGCAGAAAGCTGTCCGTCACAAAACCCAGGGCCCCAAAACCCCCAAAAGACCTAAAACCGCAGCAGACGCCAGGCTTTAGGGTTTAGTGTTTAGGGTTTAGGGAATACGAGCCCATTCTGGGTCCTAGTAAACTCGAAACCCCACCTACCCCCCCCCCCCCCCCCTAAACCCCTGAACCCCTGAACGTCCCAAGCCCCCCAACCACCCCAACCACCCCAACCCCGAACCCCAATGACAAACCCGAAACCCTAAACCCTAAACCCCAAATTCCCTAAATCCCCCAAATTCCCTAAATCCCCCAAATCCCCTAAATCCTCCAAATCCCCTAAATCCCCTAAATCCCCCAAATCCCCTAAATCCCCTAAATCCCCCAAATCCCCCAAATCCCCCAAATCCCCCAAATCCCCCAAATCCCCGAAATCCCCGAAATCCCCCAAATCCCCCAAATCCCCCAAATCCCCCAAATCCCCTAAATCCCCTAAATCCCCTAAATCCCCTAAACCCCTAAATCCGCTAAATCCCCTAAACCCTAAACCCTAAACCCTAAACCCTAAACCCTAAACCCTAAACCCTAAACCCCAAACCCCTTGAAACCCGAAGAGACCTCGGGGCTTCGCCCACGAGGCGACGGAGCTGACGCCGAACCGCCGGAAGCAGTGAGTCGACGACCTTTCGAGGGGTTTAGGGTTTAGGGTTTAGGGTTTAGGGTTTAGGGTTTAGGGGTTCAGGGTTTGGAGGTTTAGGGGTTTAGGGTTCAGGGTTTGGGGTTTAGGGGTTTAGAGGTTTAGAGGTTTAGGGTTCAGGGTTTAGGGGTTTAGGGGTTTAGGGGTTTAGGGGTTTAGGGGTTTAGGGGTTTAGGGGTTTAGGGGTTTAGGGGTTTAGGGGTTTAGGGGTTTAGGGTTTAGGGTTTAGGAGAAAGTGTATCGGGTTTAGGGTTTTGGGGGGGTTTCTAGAAACTGTACAGGGTCCAGGGTTTGGGGGTTACAAGAACTGTACAGGGTCTAGGGTTTGGGGTCTAAAAGAAGGTCGAGGGTTTAGGGGTTTGTAGAAACTGCATGGGGTTCGCAGAAGTTGTAGAGGGTTTGGGAACCGAAATAGTCTTGAACGAAATCTTTTGAACGAAAGCTTTGCATGGGGTTTAGGGTTTAGGGTTGACGCTTGAGGTTCTTTGCTCCTGGCTCTCCCTGGCGTACACCTTTCTAACAAGAGCCCAAGACCCAAAAAGGCGCAACAGGGCACCTCTGGGCTACTGGAGGGCCCGTTCCTTCACTAGGGAGGCCCCCTAAACCCTAAACCCTAAACCCTAAACCCTAAACCCTAAACCCTAAACCCTAAACCCTAAACCCTAAACCCTAAACCCTAAACCCTAAACCCTAAACCCTGCATACCGACACCTTGACTGCGCAGCTTGCTTCATGTAGAGAATGGTTTTTTGGGGCTTAGGGCTTCGGGTTTAGTGGGCTGGGTTTAGGGTTTAGGGTTTAGGGTTGAGGGTTGAGGGTTGAGGGTTGAGGGTTGTCGGTTGAGGGTTGAGGGTTTTGGGGTTTAGTTTGGAGCCGGCTTCGCATGTTCAGCAAATCCAATATGCTCGCACCTGCCACCATGGACCTCCTTTCGGGCCTGAGTTTTCTATTCTACGGAATCTTTTGGGAAAAGATGTGAGTTCCTTTGGGTGGTGAAGAGGTTTTAGGGCTCCGCAGGTTTAGTGTTTAGGGTTTAGGGTTTGGGTTTGGGGTTTAGGGTTTGGGGTTTAGGGTTTAGGGTTTCGTGAAGCTTCCTGTATCTAGCACCTCCTTGTGCTTGATCTCTGTGTCATCCGGGTGGTCATCGGAAAGTCCGACTTCCTGAGCTCAGAGGGATCAGGTGAGGCTGATGCAAGACGTTGGGCCTTTTGGGTTTAGGGTTTAGGGTTTATAGGGTTAAACCCTAAACCCTAAACCCTAAACCCTAAACACTACACACTAAACCAACATGTTTGGCAGGCAGTTTGTTCTCGGTGCGCAACCATTTCCAGGTGGCTCACAGGACATCCTGAAGATCCAAGTTTGGGATTTGGAGTTTGAAGTTTGGGGTTGAGGGCTTAGGATTCGAAACCCTCCGACGGAAAGGAACCAATGCACGAGGGTTTGGATGTACGCACGCCCTACTTTCTCCCTGTCCTAAGCCCTAAACCCGAAACCCTAAACCCCAAACCATTGCCGTTTAGGGTCTAGGGACACCCCGGCAACCGCGAACTCCGAGCCCGAAGCCGCAAACTCTAAACCAGCCTGCGTTTGGTGGTTAGTGGTTTAGGGTTTAGGGTTTAGGGTTTGGGGTTTAGGGTTTGGGGTTTAGGGTTTAAGGTTTAGGGTTTAGGGTTTAGGGTTTAGGGTATAGGGTTTGGGCCTCAGGTGCCTGCAGTCTCAAGCCTCCACTACTTCTGAGGGCGGCGCGGAACAAGCCTACCACTGCGTATGAGGGTGGCAGGAAACCTAGAGAGATATGAAGTAGGGTATATATTTCTTGTACCCCCCAAAAGGACACCAGGTATACACACTCACCTATATTAAAAAGGAACCTTAAATACACTCACCAAAAACAGAAATACAAACCCTGCTTCATATGGGCCTACACAAAACTCAGGGTTTTAGGGTTTAAGGTTGAGGCTTTGGGTTTTAAACAGAGTTCGGGCCATCACGAACTCAGCAAGATATCAGAGCAGAAGCCCTGCACTCATGAAACATCCCTAGGGTTTAGGGTTTAGGGTTTAGGGTTTAGGGCTACTACCTAGCTGCCGGCGAGCTGCCATCAGCACAAAGCGCCGGGCATCGCACTCGTCCACCTCGGCACGCCCGAAAACCTAAGCCCCTATAAGCCCTAAGGGCTTTAGGGTTCAGGGTTCGGGGTTCTGGGTTTAGGGCTCGGGGTTAAGGATTTGGGGTTTAGGGCTTGGGGTTTATGATCTAACTTTCTACATGCCTCAGACGACTGACTCACCAGGGCGCTCTTTAGAGAGGGCTTAGGGTTTTGAAAAAGTTAGGTTGATCGGGTTTTGGGTTCAGGGTTTAGGCCCTTCGTCTAAAGCTTTTTGGTGCAGGGTTGAGGAAGAAGGCCGTGGGTGCTGAAGGCTCAAGCCCTAAACCCTGTAGAAGCCCTATAAACATCTATGAGTAACCCTAAACCCTAAACCCTAAACCCTAAACCCTAAACCCTAAAGCGCTACAAACCCAGAAGCCCTGCAAGCCCTACAAGCCTGTAACCACTAGTCCGGAAAAGGTGATTGAAGTGCATGGCTTGGGGCCCTAAACCCTCCCTAAACCCTGCACCCTAAACCCTAAACCCTAAACCCTAAACCCTAAACCCTAAACCCTAAACCCTAAACCCTGAACCCTAGTCATTCCTTGGCTTATTCAACCGTGGCTTGGCCCATGCCCTCAAACGCGGCCCAATCGAGGTCGTGCACGGCGTCCACAGGCGACACTGCCGTGGTTGTGAGGTCCCGAAGTCAGGATTATACCCTAACTTAAACTAAAAACCCTAAACCCTAAACCCTAAACCCTTAGTTTGAACTATAGGGTATATACTCCAGGAAGAACTAGGAGGCTCGAAAACATTGAGCGCAAAGACATCCTACAACCCTTAGCCGCCAAAACCCAAACCCAAACCAAGCCCACCCCAACCCGATTGAGGTAACATGTGCTGCAGAGCCTTTTCTCGTAAGTAGTGATTATCACCGCTACTCCTGCTGTCATGTAATGGTTGAGGGTTTAGGGTGCAGAATGGAAGGAAGCCTCCCTCGACATCATGTACTGCGGATACATGTTTGTGGCAACTTCTTTGTTGCGAGAGTTAGAAAAAGACTCTAAACCCTAAACCTTAAACCCTAATCCGAAACCCTAAACCCCATTGCTGGCTGGAAGCCGGCAGCAGCGCACACACTGCATTGGTCACCTTCCGCAGAGCGCGAGGGTTCAGGGTTCCAGGCTTAGGGAAGAGGGAGAGTTTAGGGGTTTAGGGTTCAGGGTTTCGGGTTCAGGGTTTAGGGCTTAATAAGGGGAGAGGGAGACTAGAGGGTGTTGAGAAGCGTGATACGTAGGCATCCTACGTTCTCCCTCCGGTTAAGGTACGTTAAGCTACCCACGAACCTTCAGCTACTGGTAGCTCTTCCTGAATTTCACCACAACCCCTAGACCCTCAGCGTGGGTTATAGGGTTTAGGGTTTAGGGCAGCTAATCTCTTAGTTCCCAAGGGCGCTCTCATCCGATCCGGCTTGGGGTTAAGGGTTTGGGGCTTGGAGTTTGGGGGTTTGGGGGCTGAGGGGGGTCGGGGGGTGGGGGTAAGAGGGGGGGGGGGGGGTTAGGGCTTCACAGATTAAGCCTATAAGCCCTAAACCCAAGAGGCTCCCATGGGTAGCAGCCCTGCACGCTAAACCCTAAACACCAACCTTTGAATTCCTTCACAAAGCCAAGGTCCCTCAACACGCGAAACTCACTGCGTCTCAGGCAAAGCCGCCACCAAAAAAACTCTGATGGCCCTCAAGCATGTCGTATACCTTGAACAGGCGAGGCCCGAACCCCTGAACCCTTCACCCAAAGTGGGGTTTTAGGGTTTAGGGTTTTGGGCTTTGGGATTCCGGCCTTCTTTACATCCAGCTGGCCCTTCTCCCAGTTGACGAAAGAAGCCCACGCCTTGTCAAGCTCGGCGTTCATAAAGAGCTCAAGACAACATTAATTAGGGGGGGGGGTGGTTTAGGTTTCGGGTTTAGGGTTTAGGGTTTGGGGCTTAGGATCCTCAATATTTTGACTTAAGGCAGATAATGGGCTCGCCGGGTTCAAGTTTAGGGGCTTAGGCGCGCTCGCTTACGGCCTAGGGCTCCTGAACGACAAGACACTCTAACCCCCTAAACCCTAAACCCTGAACCCTAAACCCTAAACCCTAAACCCCAAACACCCTGAACTTTAAACCCCCAGGTGCCTGGACCTTCGGGTTCATGGGCTTAGGGCTTCGGGTTGTCAAGGGCTTTAGGGCTTAGGATTTTAGGGCCCGAACCCTAAACCCTAAACCCTAAACCCTGAACCCTGAACCCTAAACCCTAAAACCCTAAAACCTTAAACCCTGAACCCTAAGCCCTATTCTTAAAGGCCACCGAGGGCCCAGAGTCGTACCTCATCGTTTCGGGCACTTGGTTTTCGACTGTCTGCATGGGGGTGTGAAGGATCTCAAGGGGACAAGACCCGTACTCCTAAGGTTGTACCCCTAAAGGTTCTCTTAATGGCTCGTGCATGGCCCTTGTGCTACCTGAGGCATCTGTAACAAGGGTACCCAAACCCAAGAGTACCAGCTTAGGGGTCCAAGGTATCTGGCTCATGTACTCGCCCTCTGCCAGCAGCTCACGCAGCCCTTCGCTTGCAGCCACCGCCGTGGGGTCGCATAGCGCGAGCTCTTCTAGGCTGGTGACAGTCACGACCCTAGACAGCAGATGTTTGCCTCAAGGTAGAAGGTGCGCCACGTCATCTCAGATGCCTGACAGCAGCTGCTGTCCGTCCATGGCGGGAGCCCTAAACCCTAAACCCTAAACCCTAAACCCTAAACCCTAAACCCTAAACCCTAAACCCTAAACCCTAAACCCTAAACCCTAAACCCTAAACCCTAAACCCTAAACCCTGAACCCTAAACCCTAAACTGCCTGCGAGGCAGAGGGCTGCTGGCCCGCACTCGTCTTCTTTCGGCGTGTAGCTTCTACCAAAACAAACCCCAAAACCCTGAGCCCTATATCTGTAGTTCGCAAAATTGTGGTACCTTTGTGGGTCCCCCTATAGTTAGCATACAGCACCCTGATAGAGAGGAGCCCAAACAGGACCCCGTAAATTAGAGCACTACCCATACCACACCCTAGGTTAGGGTTCCCGTGCGTGGACATTGTCTTGGCCTAGAGCCGGTGAGCATGCCTGTTTTGGGTATGGGGTTCAGGGATTTCTTCAGGAGCAGCCGTGGCTTGGGGATTGGTTAGGATCTATTTTGGTGTACTCGGGGGTGGGGGGGGGGGGCTGCGGGAGAGGGGGCCAAACCCGTTGATTCAGGAACTTGCCACAAAGTGTCTAGGGTTCCTCATTAGCACAACGCCACCCTAAACCCTAAACACTCTAAACTCATGCGGGCTCTGGGAAAGGGGGGGGTTGGGGTGGGGGGGGGGGGGTGGGGGTACTTGAACACTTCACCCAAGCCCTAAACCCCTAAAACCCCCCCCAAGCCCCGAAACCTCAAGCAACTCGCGCAATGAGGCGTGGGCTTTGGCTTTGGTAAGGCTTGGCATTAACTGAAATCCATCCACCTGAGATGTCCGGTTAGGGTTTGGGATTTAGGGTTTTGGGGTGGGATCGGAGAAGAGCAGTTGCCACGCAGGACTTTTTCGGCTTTCAGGGCTAGGACCCAAGGCCTGCGGAGGTAATGGGTATGTGACTACTACCTCCCTTTATCAGGGGGATGAGGATTGGACTCAAAGAAAAGGACTACGATATGAGGAGATGTGAACTCGGCTGTACACGATACACTCCAGGCTAGGTGATCTTTCACAAGGGTTTAGGGCTTAGGGCTTAGGGCTTGGGGTCTTAAAGTCGTAAGTTGGGGTTTTGGGCTTCTCTCGGGTCTACTTGGGGGGTATGCATGGACACACATGAGTCACACCAGAGTGACCATGAGAACCCTCTATGTGCAATCAACTCGTGATCCAAGCCCCTAAACCCCAAGCCCTGAACGCTAAACCGTAAAAGGCTCAGGCGGCATATGGTTGTGGCCTTCGGCCGGGAGTGGTACTAAGTCTTGGCTTGAGGGTGATGTTTGGTGTAGGGCTTAGGGTGTAGGGCTTAGGGCTAGGGTTTAGGGTCGCCGTTTAGGGTTTAGGGCTAGGGTTTCGGGTTTAGGGTTTCGGGCTTAAAGTCAGGGCAGTGGCATGTGCGCAGTTGCTGTTTCTAAGTGCCTCTTAGAGACAGTACACTAGACCCAAAAGCAATTGACCTGGGAATAGTTAGGGTTTAGGGTTTAGGGTTTAGGGTTTAGGGTTTAGGGTTTAGGGTTTAGGGTTTAGGGTTTAGGGTTTAGGGTTTAGGGTTTAGGGTTTAGGGTTTAAAGTTTAGGGGTTTAGGGTACGTAAGCGTAATCAAAAGGGTGCCCTTTTTGGTTTGCTGGGGCTGATAAGGGAACCTAAACCCTAGCAAAAAGTAACCAGGGCCGACTCTGGGTCCTAGTACCTAGTAGCTACCCGCCAGAAAGTGTCCTAGGTTTTTGGGTTCAGGGTTAGGGTTTAGGGCTTAGGCTTTAGGATTTGGGGCTTCGGGCCTAAGTAGGTCTTAGGGCTTAGGGCTGGGCTTAGGGTTGAGGGTTGAGGGTTGAGGGTTTAGGGTTTAGGTTTAAAGCACAACTTTAAGATTTAGAGTGTAGCCCTCCAGCGGTCTTGGGACTGAGGGTTCAGGGGCGCCCTGTATAGAACAAGAGGCCCAAATCCTCCCAAGAACAAGACGAAGGCCCCCCCTCTCAAGAGCAAACAAAAAAAGGAGCTCCGAGACTCCAACCTAAACTTTGCGGGGTTTAGGGTTTAGGGTTTAGGGTTTAGGGTTTAGGGTTTAGGGTTTATAGTCCCGAAACCCTGAACCCAAACCCTAACCCCTTCGACTCCGACCAAGGGCCCAAAAAGAGATTCGGAATCAATGCCTTCAACCGCCATCGAGGGGTCTTCGTTCTGAAACAACCCTGACTCCTTCATTAGCAAGGATTGGGCTTTGGGTTTTGGGTTTAGGGTTCGGGGCTTAGGGTTCAGGGTTCCCTGGGTACATATCGTAAAGACGTCGAGTTCTCAGCCCACTAAACTACCGGCTCTGCTGAGGTCTATGTATTTGTCTAGTATCCGAAGGGAAAACAAAGGTTAACCCTTGGGAATATGTAGGAATATTGATCAGGGGATATAGTTACAGGGATTACGGGGATAACATGAGTATTGCCATACCCCGAAAAGGTTAAGGGGGTTGCCTACTCTCCGACTGAGTCGAGGGACAGGCTCGCGCGTGAGAGGGCTGACTGCGCTTCCAGTTTCCGTTTGGAATACCAACTTGCCCGTGTCGCTGCGCACCACCTGAGTGGTTGACGGGCTTGAGGGTCCGAAGAACAGGCAATCCAACCCTAAACCCTAAACCCTAAACCCTAAACCCTGAACCCTGAACCCGTAAGCGTTCTGAGTTCAGGGACTTCTTTCGGAAACTCATGCTTTCCGGGTTCAATACTGATATGTGTTGGGACTTGCCTCCTGCAGCTCGAGGGTTTAGGGTTTAGGGTTTAGGGTTTAGGGCTTAGGGTTTAGGGTTTAGGGCTTCGGGTTCAGGGATGAGGGATTAGGGGCTATCGTGTCCACATTCGAGTGCCAAAGGCAGGTGCAGGTGATCAACATACAGCAGAACTCGTGAACCCAGAGCTACGCCTCCTAAACCCTACGCGCCCCTACCCCTCAACCCTAAACCCTCAACCCTAAACCCTAAACCCTAAACCCTAAACCCTAAACCCTAAACCCTAAACCCTAAACCCTAAACCCTAAACCCCCTGCAGCGCCGAGCCTCTGCACCCCGAAACCCTCAAGAAAGCCATCCCCTTGGGGGAGCCATGGCTGAGGCGTGCGCACACGAGCTGTGATACCTCAGACAAGGAGCTGCGATCTTGCATGAGAGATCTGAAAAGAGCCAGATCAGGGTTTAGGGTTTAGGGTTTAGGGTTTATAGGGTTTATAGGGTTTAGGGTTTAGGGGTTTAGGGGTTAGGGGTTTAGGGGTTAGGGGTTTAGGGGTTTTATGATGCTTTGGTTTTAGGGATGTACTCTTCGACGTTCAGGCTAAGATTGGCCACGGCGACCCCAAGGTCGCGGACTAAAGATTCTCAAGCGGATTAGGGGTTTAGGGTTTAGGGTTTAGGGTTTAGGGTTTAGGGTTTAGGGTTTAGGGTTTAGGGTTTAGGGATCCATATATGGCCTGCACTTAAGCCACACCGGGGTTCCTATAAAGGAGCTTAGGGCCCAAGTATATACCAAATATGTGCACAGAGGATCCTTAGGGTATTGTCCTCCTCCCCAAACCGTCTGTGAGGGAATCTGGAGGTGGATAGAGAGGTCCCTAAACCCTAAACCCTAAACCATCAAGTACCCCTAGCCAGAGGGAGGGCATGGGGGAGCTTCTGGTGGGGCCAGCACTCACCCTAGGCGTTCCTATGGCGGACTTGCGGGGTTCAAGGGTCTAGGCTTTCAGATGTTCGGATCAGGTTGAGGGTTTTGCTTTTTCGCGTTTTATGGGTCTTGGAGTTGTCTGTGAGGTTGCCTAAGCGCTAAACCCTGACGGTTAAGAATCTCGGTCTTTTCGGGGATGAAGCGCGCACGGCGCGCTCAGCCAGGTCAGTTCCATGCAGCAGTCCGAGATACGGGTTTAGGGTTTAGGGTTTTGGGTTTAGGGTCGCTGAGTGGGATGGACCTCTTCTTCATCACTGAAGCAGGCACGCCCTTCCTTTGGACCCTGAACCCTAAGCCCAAAACCCTCATCGATCCTGCCACTTCACTTATCAACCTTGAAAGCCCTTAAGCCTTGGCATTTAGGTTTTAGGGTTTAGGGTAAGCGTGGGACAATGCCTACCTCAAATCCACAAACAGCCCGAACTTAAAACTAAAGCAACACCTAAACCCGCAAGCGCCCAATATTTTTTTCGGGCATGGCGCTGCCCTGCATCAAAAACCCTAAACCCTAGCTAGACCCTAAACCTTAAATTAGGGGTTCCCCCTACTACCCCCCTCTATACCACCCCCTAAGTTCCCCCCTTAAATAACCTTAATTAGGCTTAATTATCCCTAAATAGCCTTAATAAATAGCCATAATGATGAGGGAAACCTAGGGGGGTAGTATGGAGGGGGGTAGTAGAGGAACCCATGATTAAACCCTCCGCCAAGCCCTGAGACCTGAACCCTTAGCCGAACAAGCCGAGGGGCAAAGCTGTCTCAACACGGTGGCCCTGGAAAGTCAGGGCTCCCACCTGTGTGAGCGCTTTTGTTGTACTGGTTTGCGGTATGGGGTTTAGGGTTTAGGGTTTAGGGCTAGGCAGGCTCATGTATTCCTCCAGCCCGGAGGGGCACGTTTCGGGGACGTTAGTTGGGCGCACCTCTTCTTGGATGTTTAAGGAGTTTAGGCGCTTGAGGGCGTAGGGATTGGGATTTAGGTGGTTAGGCTTGGCTGGCTTCTGAACCCCTCCTAAAAAAATCAACTTTTAGGCTCCTTATTGTAGTTTCTACAAAAACCCAAAAGGTTGCAGTCCTAAGAGGCCAGAAGAAAGCCAAGTAAAACCTCACAGTCTCAACATGAGCTGAGAGACCCACAGACAAAAATCACAAGCCTTAAGGTAAATCCCCTAAACCCTAAACCCTAAACCCTAAACCCTAAACCCTAAACCCTAAACCCTAAACCCTAAACCCTACATCGATTGTAGTGATCGTAGTGAAGACACCCCAGAATACCATCTCGAAGCGCTCAACCCGCAACCCTAAAACCTCTCTAAACCCTGAACCTGAAACTGCCTAACCCCTCAACCCCAAACCCCGACACCCCAAACCCAAGAGCCTAAACCCTAACTACTACTTGCTCAAGAACCCCGAAACGACGAAAATGTAATCATAACCCTATTGCCCTTTATAAGGTTTCTTATGCAAATAAGAGCCCCCATGTGGGATCCCTAAACCCTAAACCCTAAACCCTAAACCCTAAACCCTAAACCCTAAACCCTAAACCCTAAACCCAAGAATCTCCGGCAGCCTGATCTGGGTAGTCGCTTAGAGCCTCGAAGCCTCGGTTGTAGGGTTTAGGGCTTGGCATTTAGGGTGTCGGGTTTAGGGTTTGGGGTTTAGGGTTTAGGGTTTGGGGTTTAGGGTTTGGGGTTTAAGGGCCCCTTACTATGGTCCCTTACCTTCTCTACAGGGTTCTGGAGTATGGGCACTTGGTTTTCATAGGGTGTGTAAGAAGTATTTACGAGATTCCCAACTAAGGGCCTAAACCCAAAACTCTAAACCCTAAACCCTAAACGCTAAACCCTAGGACCATGTAGCTGAAGAGTAGTGTCTTCCTATGACTACGGTAGGTTTTTGTTGGGGTTTAAGGCTAGGGTTTGGGATTTGGGCCTCAGGTTTATGTGTTATGTCCTACTGTGCAAGAGGTTGTAGTATCCCTAAACCCTAAACCCTAAACCCTAAACCCTAAACCCTAAACCCTAAACCCTAAGAAAAAGTATTGCTGCCCTTCGGAGTTGTTGTTGTGTGTAGGAAACTTTGGCAAGGGCTCCAGGGGGGTTGGGGTTCAAGGTTTCGAAACGTTCACTTTGAGTTCAGTTGATGTGTGGACTTCTGGATGAGGGTTGAGGGGTTGCGGGTCGGCGGCTTGAGGTTTCCATTTTGGGTTCAAGGCTTTCGAAGGCTTCCAGGTCTTTGACTGGGGTTTTGGGACGGCCTTGGACAGTAAGGCCTTACCCATCGATGGTTCAACAGCATCACGACAGCCCTAAGCCCGGTATAAACCTTGCGGCAGCAACTAGACCCCCATACACCCACAACACGTGAGTGTTCACCCCAAGCCCAAAACCCTAAACCTTAAACCCTAAAACTCTGGCCTCCACATCTCCCCAACTAACGTCCTAAACCCATCAAAAGCCGCAAATAGACTCTGTGGAAACTCACCATCCCAACAAAAGACCTTCAGACCCCGAACCCTAAACCCTAAACCCTAAACCCTAAACCCTAAACCCTAAACCCTAAACCCTAAACCCTAAACCCTAAACACCAATCCCGAACAGACGAAACACTTGCAGCCAGGTAGCAAATGGGGCACACAACCTTCGCAACTGCTGCCTCTCGGGCCTTGCCAGGATTTAGGGTTTAGGGATTAGGGTTTGGGGTTTAGGGTTTAGGGCTCAGCGTTTGGTGTTCAGGCTTGGGGGGGTGTAGCGTTTTTGGGTTTAGAGTTTGGGGGTTGTGTTCTGAGGCTTAGGGTTGAGTGCTTGCGGGCTTGGGGCTGCTTTGTTTTCAAGGCCCTAAACCTGCAGAACCCAAGCGTCTGGGTTTAGGGTTTAGGGTTTAGCCTAAACCCTAAACCCTAAACCCAGACGTTTAGGGTTTAGGGTTTAGGGGAGGCTTGACGCACTGGGAGAGGTTCTTCTTTCATGGCTTAAATGCTGGGTTAGGTTTAGGTTAGAGTTCCCAATAGCCCTATAAATCCTAAATCTTAATTAAACAGTTCCCAACCCGATTCTTTGATCCTACGTATCAACTCGAACCCTATAAGCTACAGTGAAAGGCACTCCCTCTCTCGCCCACGATCTCTCTCTGTCTCTCTCTTCTTCTCTCTCTCTCTCTCTCTTGGAAGATTGCAAGCGCTTGCTGGTGTAGCTGGATAAAGAATCGGCAAGGTGAGGGGTTGGGCCAGGGGGTAGAGTCGGTCAGGGTCTAGGTTTACGGGTTGGGGAGACTCGCACAAGAGTCATTAGGGCTAGACCGAACATCACTAAGCCCCCCACACCCACATATCATGGGGGACCTAGGGGAGCGGCGGGGGCGGGCCTTAACAATGTGGGGATCATAAGTGTGGGGAACGTGCCCCCTTGCACACACCCTGGGCTCAGCTGCCCCCAAGCACCACAACCCTCAAAACCCATGCGAAACGAACGCGGAGCAGTCGCGTAACTTTTTTTCGGCGGCACACCACCATTTCGATTCGCAGAAGCACGCTGCTTGTTCAAGGTTCTTTTAAACCTTGAAGCCCTAAAACCCAACCCCTAAAGGGGAGAGGGACCTACCTAGGTAATCCTTAATCCCTAAATCCCTAAACCCTAAACCGTATGCAGGGATCAGGGACCTACCTACGAACCTTTAGGGAAGCTTCGGAAGAGCTGGGTCCGTACAGGAGGCATGTGGGAAAACCGAACCTCCCCCTCTTAGGAACCTGATGATGCTTGTGGCCTGACGCGAGGCGATTGGGATGGAGAGCGAAACCCTAAACCCTAAACCCTAAAACCCTAAACCCTCAACCCTCAACCCTAAACCCTAAACCCTAAGCAGCAGCCCCTGGTACCCCAGGACCTGCCAACAGTCTCCCAGTCTTGGGGGATTTGGGTTCAAGGCTTACTGGGGTGATGGGGACTGAAATCGTCGGCCAAACCCCTACAACCCCCTACACCCTAAACCCTAAACCCCCCCACACCCTAAACCCTAAACCCTAAACCCTAAACCCTAAACCCTAAACCCTAAACCCTAAACCCTAAACCCCAAACCCCTTGCTGTATCAATTCGGGAATGTGCCAGCGCTCAGCCGGCCCTCCAAGGTGATATGTTGGCTTTCCCCTTCAGTCGGCTCCCTTTCTCCTTGCCGTCCTTGCCCTTGCCTGGTCGGGTTTAGGTTTCAGGGTTCAGGGTTTAGAGTTCAGAACCCTTTAGAGAAGGGAAGGGACCATATACAGGGCCCATGAAGGGTTTTGAGGGTTTAGGCGTTAGGGGACTTAGGGTTTAGGGCTTCTGGCTTCAAGAGGTAAGGGAACCCAACTAGCAGAACAGCTGCAAGACAAGGAAGAGGGTACCACTAGGGGGCCTAGGTAGTCGAGGCCACGGAAACCACGTAACCCGAATCCTCTAAATGTCCGGACTATAATGGCACTGTGGGTTCCTAAACCCAAAACCCTAAAACTTGCAAAACACTTAGGGTTAGGGTGTAGGGTTTAGAGGTGTAGGGCTTAGGGTTTGGGCTCCCCAAAACCCCAAACCTTTCACCCTTGCACCCTCTTTAGGTTTATGGACCCTAGGGCCCCGGCTTTAGGGTTTAGGGTTTAGGGAACATGGTGGTGTCGGGCAACTCTGTCCAAAGGTGTCTGGAGGGTGCCGACGGCCCGAGGTTGAAGAAGGGTCTTGGATTGGGATGTTCCCCCTTATACTAACAGTCTTCAATAGGGACAATGGTACCCGCTACTATGGGTTGGGCCCAAGACGAACGAATTGAGTTCAGGGTTCAATGTTTAGGGTTTAGGGGTTTAGGCTCCGAGCAGTTTGTAAACATACCTTAAGCTTGATATGGATGCTTGGTACGAATTCAAGCTCTTAATTCATAACCCTAAGCCCTAAACCCTAACTTGTTCTAGGGCTTGAGGATTTGCCTAGCAGTGGTTAAACGCATCGGTCTGATGCGTTTAACGAGGTTCAGGGAGGCTGTGAGGCCCTTAAGGGTTGAGGCTTCAAAGGCGCTCTTTTGTGGGTTAGGGTTTAGGGTTTAGGGTTTAGTAGGGTTTAGGGTTTAGGGTCTAGGGTCTAGGGTCTAGGGTCTAGGGTCTAGGGTTTAGGGTTTAGGGTTTAGGGTCTAGGGTCTAGTGTGCAGGGTTTAGGGTTGAAAGCCTAAACCCTGAACTCGGCTCCCAAATAACAGGGCCTTTGTGATTCGAATAAGGTGTTGGGGCGGGGGGGCGGTCATTATGGTATATTCGTATCGGAACCATAAAGGTAGTACTGTAGCACTTGTTCTAAACCCTAAACCCTGTATTACCTCCCTGGCCTTTGGCTGCGTCCAGTCCCTGAGGCCCCTTCTGTTGGCCTTTCTTTCCTTTCCCTTCCGGGTCACCAGTCTCTCAGGGCTTTAGGGTTCAGGGTTTGGGGTTTAACCCTATACCCTAAACCCTAGACCCTTAACGTTAAACCTTTAGGGTTACGGGCTTACCCTAAAGCGCAAACCCAACCACTAGGAATTGAGGGTTTGTCTTCATGGGTTTGGGGTTGTTTAGGGTTTCGGGTTTATGGTTTAGGGCCTAAACCCTAAAACCCCTAAACCACAAACCCTCACACCCTAAACCCATGCGCTTGCGGCCCTAGACCTCAAGCCCTCGAACCCGAAGCACCGAAGCCTAATTCACCTCGATCCCCCCCCCCCTCTCGCCTTCAGGTCCCTTGCCTTTGGTGGCCAACTCACCACCCTTCCAGCCTTTCTCGCCTTTCTTTCCTTTTCCTGGAGGACTTAGAACCCTTTAGGGTTTAGGGTTTGGGGTTTGAGTTTTTTAGGTTTTCAGGCCGGGTTGAGGGCTTGGGACATGGGACTCAGGCTTGGAGCTGAGGGCTTGGTGGCTGAAGTGTGAAAGGTTTAGGGTTTAGGGTTTAGGGTTTAGGGTTTCGGGTTTAATTAGGGTTTAGGGTTTAGGGTTTTAGGGTTTTAGGGTTTAGGGTTTATGACATAAAGCAGCCCTAAACCCTAAACCCTGAACCCTAAACCATACAGCCCTAAACCCTGCAACCCTAAACGCTAAAACCCTAAACCTGCTTGCCGAGTGGCCCTTCGCCTTTCCTTTCTCCCCCTTCTCCTTGCCTTTCGGGCCTTTTCCCTTCCTGAGACCACGGGCAGGCCAACCGCCAAAGCACATCGTTTAGGGTTTAGGGTTTGAGGGCATCCCTCTCAGAAGCACACCTTGGGGAAACCTTTATGCGAAAGCCCCTTGTGGGTGTAGAGACTGCACGGAGGGCCCCAGAGCTGGGTTGCTAAGCATTTGAACTTCTAGGTTTGGGGGCGGGGGGGGGGGGGGGGGGGGGGGGGGGGGGGGGGGGGGGGGGGGTCAGGTTGGTTGGGGTAGTAAAGGGTATTGTAGGGCATGTAGGATTCAGGGAACGAAAGGCATACAAGGGCAAATATCGGGGATAAAGGGCACAAAGGGCATGTAAGGTATGACAGGGTATAACTTGGTATCTAAGGTATGTGTGGATATACTCGGGCGTAGGGGTATTACTTGGTCTAGCTGGGCTTGTAGGGTAACGGTATATAATATGAGGGTATCAAAGCACAGGGTATAACACTTCCATCACCCCAGAAGATCACACACACTCAATCTTCTGGCACCACATCTCTCCGAAAGATCTTCGGGTAGTTACATCGTCCCTTAGCATGGGCCCTTATATACACCATATTCACCCTACACAACCCAAGGGTAAACACATCAGAACCCTGTAAAGGAGGTAAGGGACCAGATTAAGGGCCCGTGTAACCAGGCTTTCAAAAGGGCTTGGGTTTAGGGCTTAGGAAGCCCTTGAAGGGTCTATTGAAACTCTCTCTCCATCCCGGCTTCAGGAAACCGGCCCCATCGGCGCCGTCGTCGAGGATGCTCTCGTAAGCATCCCCCAGCTCCTTTCGACTATGCTTATGGTTCAGGATTCCGCTTGTTTATGAATACTGGTATCCCCTAAAGGCCCTGCAAGCATGATGTGGGTTGTGAGGCTAGACTCAGCGAAAAATAAAAAATGCGCACGCTTTTTGGTTTAAGGGAACCTAAACCCTAAACAAAGGGAATACGGGCCTACCCTGGGCCCTAGTAGGGTGACACACGGACTCGTGGGTTAGGCTATACAGGAACTAACGCCCTTTAGGGTTAGGGCTTCGGGAGGTAAATGTCCTAAATTCTTGTTAGGAGCCCTAATGTGATCTGATAGGTCTGTTGCTTAAATACCCTAAACCCTAACCCGAAAACCCCCTCATCCCTAATCCCTTGTCCTAACCCTAAACCCGAAGCCCTAAAGCCTAAACCCCTGACCCCAATCCCCGAACACTCGGCCGGTGTATTGGGATAGTTCTCTAAATTAGGGCCCCTGTCCTCTATATAATACAGCACCCTTATAAAAAGGACCCTCAAAAGCGACCTGAATTCATCTAGGAGCCTTACTGATTAGAATCGTTTTTTTTTTTTTTTTTTTTTTTTTGGGGGGGGGGGGGTTATGTTAGTATAGTCATAAAGGGATGAGGGAATACGATTAGTAGTTGTTCCGACCTCTATAACCCTAAACCCTAAACCCGAAACCCATACCTCTTCTGCAGGCGCCTGATCGAAGCCATTGAGCACCACGTCGAAGGCGATGGGCAGATCATTCTCCGGAGTTAGCCGAAAGGTTAGAATGGAACCTTGGGTTCAGGGGTAGGGTTTAGGGTTTAGGGTTTAGGGTTTAGGGTTTAGGGTTTGGAGTATGGGGTTTAGGGTTTAGGGCTTACAAAGGATTCAGGGTTTACGGTACTTGGGAAATGTAGGAAATTTGTGGTTGATAAGGGCCTTTCATGGGAAATTTAAACCCCAAGTCTAAAACCCAACACCCTGAACCCCAAGCCTCAACCCGAAACCCTATAAGCCCTTTACCCGTATTGCTCTTGGTCGCCCGGCAACCATATCGTACTAAGGGCTTGGGATGTTGCCCCTGGAGTCATAATAGGGGGTACTAGAATCCCTATGAAGGACTGTTCGTATACGGGGGAACATCCCAAAACCCTAAACCCTAAACCCTAAACCCTAAAACCATGTTTCGGGGGTTTGGTTACGTTTAGAAGGGCGCATGGAACAAAAAACGTGCAAAACGGTGGCACTGGGCTACCAAGGCTTTTTACAGCGACCCTAAACCCTAAACCCTAAACCCTAAACCCTAAACCCTAAACCCTAAACCCTAAACCCTAAACCCTAAACCCTAAACCCTAAACCCTAAACCCTAAACCTAAACCCTAAACCCTAAACCCTCGGCAGATTTCAGGCAGGGTGCCAACCTTGGCGTTCATCGGGTTCGCGCCCGGCTGGATGATGGCAGGGCGCCCGAAGTAGCGGCTCACCTCAAGGTGCTGAAGTTTAGGGTTTAGGGTTTAGGGTGTATCTTCCGGTTTAGGGTTTAGGGTTGAGGGAGTATCTTAGGGTTTAGCACATTTCACCATGACGGCTTGGGCTTGCGCGGTCAGGGGTCTAGTGCCGGCAATGCGCACCGTCCCGTTCTAGGGTTTAGAGGGGAAAAGAGCCCCCACATTTGTTCATCAAGGGTGTTCTGGCTTTATGGTGCGGATTAGGACTTAGGGTTTAGAGAGGGTTTAGGGTCTAGGGTTGCGCTATATACATGCTCTTGTGCTGCATCTCCACAAGTGCCTACGAACATCTCCAGTGCCCACTGGCTTAGGGTTTAGGGTTTAGGGTTTAGGGTTTAGGGTTTAGGGTTTAGGGTTTAGGGGGAGACCTTGTTTGATTCGTGTGGTCACGGGACTCTACCTGGGAGCCCATGGAGCAAAGCCCTAAACCCCAAAAACCCTAAACCCTAAACCCCCAACAACCCAAAAACCCTAAACCCTAAAACCCTAAACCCTAAACCCTAAACCCTAAACCCCAAAACCCGGAAAACCCTAAACCCTAAAACCCTTGACCCTAAGCAAAATAAACCGAAGCACCAAACATCAGGGTGGAGATGTGTGTAAGGGGGCTTCGGGGTTTGAAAGGTTTAGGGTTCTAGGGGCCAGATTGTTTTGGACATTTAGGGGCTGAGAGGGGTAGGGTTTAGGGTTTAGGGTTTAGGGTTCAGGGTTCAGGGCTTAGGGTTTAGGGTTTAGGGTTTAGGGTTTAGGGTTGTAGGGTTTAGGGTTTAGGGTTTAGGGTTTGGGGTTTGGGGTTTGGGGTTTGGGGTTTGGGGTTTGGGGTTTGGGGTTTGGGGTTTGGGGTTCAGGGTTTAGGGTTCAGTAGGGCTTAGGGTCTTTTAGGGTTTAGGGTCATTTAGGGTTCGGTTTTTTTTTTTGGGTTTAAGGTTTTGGGTTTGCAGTTTAGGGTTCAGGGTTCAGGGTTTAGGGCCTAGGGTTTACGCTTCAAGTTCAGGGTTTAGGATTTAGGGTTAGGGTTTCGGGTTTAGGGTCCCCCAAAAAAAACAACAAAACAAAAAACACGAAACAAAAGTAGCTTGTCGAGGTTCGGCCGCGCAGTCGATGAGCAAGTTGCCCGTCTTCGGCTCGATGGCGTTCACGACCCCCGCAAAGGAGACCCTCGGGTGTGCGGTTGAAAATCTGGCACTAACACCTACACAGGACCTGCACCCTAAACCCTAAACCCTGAACCCTGAACCCTGAAGCCTGAACCCTGAACCCTAAACCCTGAACCCTAGCTCGAAAACCCTAACCCCCAAGACCTACACCGTGAGAGCCCTAGACCCGAAGCTCGAGGTGTTAGGGCCAAGTTGCAAGTTTCGTGCCCTCAAAGTTTAACAGCCCTGGGCCTTGATTGCCCTGAACCCTGAAACCCTGAAGCCAAAACAAAGCCCTACTTAAGGTCCCTAACCAAGACACTGAACGCAAACAACTTAGTATGTATACACATACACAGAGGCGAAGGGGTTTAAGTTTCAGATCTTGGCTGCACTTAGGGGGGGGGGGGGGGGTAGCTGAAAATTAATTTTTTGCTGGCTTCTTAAGAAACCCAATAAACCCCAAAAAGGCTAAAGATGTAAAGTTACAGTAAAGCACCACAAAGATGCCTTGCTTTAGGGTTTAGGGTTTAGGGGGTTTAGGGATTAGGGATTAGGGTTTAGGGTTTAGGTTTTAGGGTTTAGGGTTGAAGTAAACCCGGAACCAGAAATCTCGGCGCGAGGGGCTTGAAGTCGAGACTGCCCGTGGGCATGACGCCAAGAGCCAGAGGATTCGTGGCCTTGGCGGCCTTGGCCTAGGTTTAGGGTTTAGGGTTTAGGGTTTAGGGTTTAGGGTTTAGGGTTTAGGGTTTAGGGTTTAGGGTTTCGGGTTTAGGGTCCCAATAGCCCAAACCCTAACCCTGAGCCCTACACCCTTACATGGGGTATACACAAAAGGGAAATTTGCCGACACAAACAAGGGATGATAATGCAGCCTAAACTTCTTATGGGGTATATAAGAAGGCAACCTTGCCAGCAAAGCAGGGGATAACAAAGGAGGCTGGCCCTTAAAACCCTCTGCACAAGGTTCCTAAATATCATCCTCTTAAACCCCCTTAAGGGGATATTCCTCTAGTACAGCCTAAACCCTAAACCCTAAACCCCAAACCCCAAACCAACCCTAAACCCTAAACCCTAAACCCCAGTCCCCCCCCCCCCACCCCCCAACAAAAAAAGGGGCATAACAAACAAGGGTACCACTGGCGATCCCGGTGGCCGGCTTCTCAGACTTGGCCTTCTTGTCGGCCTTGTCCGGGTCCTTTTTCGCCTCGGGGTTTAGGGTTTGGGGTTTTGGGGTTAGGGGTTTAGGGGTTTAGGGGTTTAGGGGTTCAGGGGTTCAGGGGTTTAGGGGTTTAGGGGTTTAGGGGTTTAGGAGTTTAGGGGTTTAGGGGTTTAGGGGTTTAGGGGTTTAGGTGTTTAGGGGTTTAGGGGTTTAGGGGTTTAGGAGGTTTAGGGGGTTTGGGGGGTTTGGGGGTTTGGGGGTTTGGGGTTTAGCGGTTTAGGGGTTTAGGGTGTTCGGGGTTTAGGGGTGGGTTGTTATACGGTGCCTGTTTTTAAATACCCGGACACCTAAACAGTCAAACAGGTATTTCATACTACCTCCGTGGAGCGCGGCGTCAGGCCGCCCAGCGTTTTAAACATCCGGAAATAGACCCTCCAGCAAGTCTTCCCGCGCCAAGCCCCCCTCCAGCCAACACCCCCCCCCCCCACCAACCTCACAACCAATCACCCAAACCCCCTCCACCCTCAAACCGCCCTCTCTCCAGCCCCCACCCTAACCACCCCTCCAGCCAACCCCTCCCACATCCTCCAGCCAACACCCCCTCCCCCCCCAGCCCCCCCCAAAACACCCGCCTAGCCAAGCCCCCCTCCACAGCCAACCGCCCCCCTCCACAGCCAACCGCCCCCATCCAGCCAACACCCCCCAAAACACCCTCCAGCCAAAGCCCCCTCCAGCCAACACTCCCCCTCCAGCCAGCCAACCTCCACCCAGCACCCCTCCAACCCCAGCTGGTTTCCATCAGCCAACCCCCTGCAGCCAACCGCCTCCAGCCAACACCCCCTCCCCCCCCAAAATGCCTAACCGCCCCCATCCAGCCAACACCCCCCAACACCCTCCAGCCAAAGCCCCCTCCAGCCAACACCCCCCCTCCAGCCAGCCAACCTCCACCGCCCCCATCCAGCCAACACCCCCCCAAAACACCCTCCAGCCAAAACCCCTGCAGGTTTGGCTGGAGGGGGTCGGGTTTGGCTGGAGGGGGTCGGGTTTGGCTGGAGGGGGGTTGGCGGTTGTTGGTTGGCGGGGTGCTGGAGGGGGGTTGGCTGGGGAGAGGAAGGGTGAGGAAGGTGGGGAGGGGGTTAGGGGGAGTTGGTGGAGGGGGTGGGTTGGCTGGAGGGGGGGTTTGGCTGGAGGGGGGGGGTGGGGGTGAGGGGGTTGGAGGAAGGGTGAGGAAGGTGGGGGAGGGTGCTGGAGGGGGTTGGTGGAAGGGGTGGGTTGGCTGGAGGGGGGGGGGGTTGCTGGAGGTGGGGGGGGTGTTGGCGAAGGGGGCGGTTTGTTTGGAGGTTGTGCTTAGGGAGGGGCTGGAGGGGTGCTGGGTGGCTGGAGGGGGGGTTGGCTGGAGAGAGGGCGGTTTGAGGGTGTTGGCGGGAGGGGCAAGGGTGGAGAGGGAAGAGGGGGTGGGCGGTTGGCTGGAGGGGGCTTGGAGGGGGTGGGCTGTTGGCTGGAGGGGGCTTGGCTGAAGTTTGTGGAGCCTGGAGGTGGAGGAAGGGTTGGGTTTGGCTGGAGGGGGGGCTGGAGGGGGGCTTGGCTGGAGGGGGCTAGTGCATAAACACGAAAACATGCCGATTTAAACTGGTCTTTTATACTACCTTCCTGGCCGTTGCTGGTTGGCCGCCCTCCACTTATTTAAAAAACGTCACCGTAGAGTTTGGGGTTTGGGGGTTTGGGTGCTTGGGGTTTGGGGTTTAGGGTGCTTGGGGTGTAGGGATTGGGGTTTCTGGGTTTGGGGTTTGCGCGTTTAGGGTGCGGGGTTTGGGGTTTGGGGTTTGGGGTTTGGGGTTAAGGGCGTAACATTGGCCGGCTGAGCGCCTTGCGGCAGGTTGCGGCAGGCAGACATGCCCAAGAGCTCCAACCACTACTCGCACAGCCCTAAACCCTAAACCCTAAACCCTAAACCCTAAACCCTAAACCCTAAACCCTAAACCCTAAACCCTAAACCCCGCCAAAGCCAGTGGCCAGCCAAGGCCAGGAAGCGTAAACTCAACTTGGTCGCCCCATACTCTAACAAGGGCACCCCTTTTGGGGGTTTGGCTAGTCGTTGAACCAAAAAAAGGAAAATGGTGCCACTCTGCCAAGTAAAGATGTGAAACAGGTTAGGGTTGAGGGTGTAGTGTTTTTTTAGGGTTTAGGGTGTCCTGCTGCCAAGGGCCTCAGGCTTTTTCAGAGGAGTTTCTTGGGTCTCACCCCAGACGTTGCCCCCCCCCTAAACCCCCAAACCCCTAAACCCCTAAACTCTTAAACCCTAAACCCTGAACCTAAACCCAAGCCCTAAACCCCGAAACCGCAACATGATATCGGAAACACGGGGGTGGGGGGCGGGGGGGGGTGCGGGGGAGGCGGCCGCCTTCTTTTTCTTCGGGCCCTCTTCGGCCCAAGCCTCGTCCCAGCCTGGGTTTAGGGTTTAGGGTTTATAGGGTTTAGGGTTTAGGGTTTAGGGATTTTTGGATTTTACGTGCTCAGTGGAACCCGGGTGCGTGAAGTTTTGCAGTTCAGGGCTCTTAAAGGGGTTGTGATGTTTAGAACGGAGGTGGTGGCTTTGTATTTGGTTCGTGCGTGGTAGTCCCGAAGTAAACTTTCAACATTTTGGGATTTAAAGCGTTTGGACATTCGCTATATGATCCCAAAGGTTAGCCGATAGGGTCGTGTGGGGTGGGTGCCTAATTACTTGGCAGGCCCTATATTTATGCGGTTTAGGGTTCTTACACAGTTGGATTTACCTTTGGAAGAGGTTTAGGTCCTGGGAGTTTGCGGCTTGCATTGGTCTTCGGAACGCTCCATGTATGGCGTGACTTCGTAGACCGACCTCAGCAGAGGGACAGAGAGGGACAGAGCGAGAGAGAGAGAGAGAGAGAGAAAGACAATTAGGAAAAATCAAAGCAATAAAAACATCTCGCCAATAACATCAACAAGCATCCCCAACCACTTA
>CAJNDS010001380.1:227500-267500 GCA_905221605.1 Symbiodinium natans | reverse complement strand
GGGCGATCATGGGGCCAACGCCACTGTCATCACAGCCCAAGCCCAAAACCCACACATCGACTTGCCCCAACAAAGCTAAAGGTGGTGTAGCTCGAACGCACGAGTACCTCTTCGAATGACTAGGCCCATCGACCTGCAGCAGTTAGACCCTAAAGAAGCCCTCGCTAAACCCAACTCTGCACGAAGGCCAATGTACCAGGACGCATGGGTAAATAGAACCCAGCAAGGAGGATGCCTACTTGGAGGTTCATGGGTACTCATAACACCAATTCTAAGCAACGTACTTAGGGGGAGTTCAGGGGCTTATAAGTACAGTTAAAAATTGGGGTTATAAGTCCCCTGAACCTCCAAGTACTGAGAGTTCAGGGGCTTATAAGTACAGTTAAAAATTGGGGTTCTAAGTCCCCTGAACCTCCAAGTACTGAACTGCAAACCCACATGCTTGTGAAGTCCAGCCGCTCGCGAAAAAGCAAAGCCCAAGTCCTATTTTTCCTTTTGGGGCTTGTAGGGTTGAGGGTTTAGGGAGCCTCCTCTGTGTAAGATTGCCCCATGTTCAGGTGGGGCACTTCGAATTTTCTCAAATCCAGGACCCCAAAACCCTAGACGGGACCATAACCGTAAAACCCTAAACCCGAAACGTGCCCAAGAACTGAAACCCTGTCCCTATATTGCCCTTAAGAAGGAAGAATATTTCCTATTCTTTCTGGGTTCTTAAGCAAGTAGTAGGTAAGCCCTGTACACCACTTTTTCCTCTGCTGTCAGGGAGCATCGCCTGAAGCGCAGGAAAGCAGGAACGCTTGGCATCACCTGGAGACTTGGAGTTTGAGGCTTAGGGTTAAAGGCTTAGGGTTAAGGGTTTAGGGTTAAGGGTTTAGGGTTTAGTATGAGTTCAGGGTTCAAGGTTTAAGCTGTCAGGGTTCAGGGTTTAAGGGATCAGGGTCTTGTAAGAAGGTTAAACCCGAAACCCTAAACCCCAAGCCCGAAACCCTAAAACCCTAAACCCTAAGGCCCTAAAACTCTACACCCTAAAACCCTAAAAACCCTGAAACCCTAAAACCCTAACCCAAAAATCCTAAAACCCTAACACCCTAAGACCCTGAAACCCTAAACCCTAGGCCCTAAACCCTAAGCCGTCGAGCCGCGGGGTGCTGGCAGCGCGTCCAGATACCACGGCCACACCAATCTGGACAGCCTTGGGACGATGAGAGGCTGATAGGTCGTGGGTCTTTGGGGATTGGGGGTTTGGGGTTTAGGGTTTGGGGTTTCGGGTCTAGGGCTTGGGGCTTAGGGTTCATAGACCTGAGGGGTGGGGGGTGGGGTGGCCCCGGGTGGGGGGTGGGGTGGGGGGTGGGGTGGCCCCTCCCCCCTGCCTAATTAAACCCTAAATCCTAAACCCTCACCCTAAACCCTAAACCCTAGCCCATATACCCTACGCCCTGACATCCCCCCTAACTTAGCCCGCCTACGGCGAAATGGAGCCCGAGCGGCGCCATCTGCCAGCGGCTTTGCCGCCGCGCTGCGCAAGGCCGCCAGGGCCTTTCGCTAAGCCCTAAACCCTAAACCCTAAACCCTAAACCCTAAACCCCAAACCCTAAACCCTAAACCCCAAACCCTAAACCCTAAACCCCAAACCCTAAAGCCCAAACCCACCACAAGCCGGCGCTTTGTCGGCAGCGGGGTGTTGTTTCGTTCCGCTGCAGGGGTACATCAACTTGTTTAGGGTTTAGGGCTTAGGCTTAACCACCTTTCCCAAAGAGCCAAGTACCCCTTCATTAAGGGGTACGCCTTCATGTCTATAGGGATCCTTAATGTGAGGTAGGGTATATTCCTAAAGTACGGAATATAACTTCGTTTACATGTATATAGGGGTCCTTGCTATGATTGAAGGTATATTCCTTGATTAGGGGGTATTGTTCTTGACTAAGCCAGAAAATCAAAGTGTCCGACAGAGACGGCTGAGCTCACTCTCTCCCGCAGCCAAGCGGGAGAGGGAGTTCATGTAGGGTTTAGGGTTTAGGGTTTAGGGTTTAGGGTTTAGGGTTTAGGGTTTAGGGTTTAGGGTTTAGGGTTTAGGGTTTAGGGTTTAGGGTTTAAGGGTTCATGTTCCCACGCGCAGCCTCTTCCCTTGACTCCTCGCTGAGACCGTCCAGAAACTTCTTGACTGGCGGCTGACCTGAACAACTCGATGACACATCCAGGAATCACCGAAATCATAATTGAATCATTGAAACATGCAAGAATTGAACGAATATACTGCATGTACATTCTGCCAAAGCCAAATTCGATGACACAAGGGTTGCTTGCCCCCATTTACATTTGGGTTAAGGGTTTGGGGTTTGCAGAATGCCCCGTGCAGGCCCGCAAAAGGGCACCACATTTTCAGAAAACCCCCGTGTGGAGCTTAGGGCTTCGTCGTGAAGACTTTGTGGAGGGCCTGTTGCTTGCCGAGTTGCTCAGTGAAAAAGACTCGCCTTTGGGTTTCAACAGGGTCTTAGGGTAGTGTCCATTAATATGGGCCCCTAAACGGGGACCCCTTACACACTTCCTTTCCAACCTACACACGTAGAGTCCAAGTCCTTCACCCTTCACACAAAACCCCAAGCCGCCCAAACCGAAACCCTAAACCCTAAACCACCAAAACCCTCAACCCCTTCACACTAAAGCCCTACAAACCCCAAACACCAAAACCCTCAACCCCTTCACACTAAAGCCCTACAAACCCCAAACACCGAAACCCTAAACCCTAAACCCTAAACCCTAAACCCTAAACCCTGAACTTCAACTCGCAGACCCAGCAGTGAATCCCATACTCTTATGTGTGAAGCCCAGGTCCCAAAGGCCTCACGGCTCTTTGTAGGGACTGAGGGAATTAGGTGGCTTAGGGTTTAGGGTTTAGGGTTTAGGGTTTAGGGTTTAGGGTTTAGGGTTTAGGGTTTAGGGTTTAGGGTTTAGGGTTTAGGGTTTAGGTACCACTTATATCCCCCTACACATACCCTTTCATGATGAGATACCCTAAATAACCCCTGATCTATACACATACGTATACTTGGGGACATGACATAGGTGGTACCTAAACCCTAAACCCTAAACCCTAAACACTAGACAATAAACGCTAAACCCGAAACCCTAACCCCAAACCCTAAACTCGCAACCCTAAACCCTAAACCCTAAACCCTAAACCCTAAACTCTAAACATGTACTCATAACAAACCAGCCAGGAAGCTCCGGTTCCAGAGCATGAAGTCATCCAATGTCTGCACGGGAACCTTGTGATTTCTTCTAGTAGAGACCCAAAAACCACATAAGTTTGGGATTTAGGGTTTAGGGTTTAGGGGTTACAGGAGGATCTTACTGTTGGGGTAGAGGGGCCCCCATGTGTGGGGATTCCGAAAATCCCTGCTTGTAGGATCCTTATGTTTGTGTGGTTTGCTGTTGGCCCCTTTCTAGGGGCTCCTTCAAGGACGTGTAGGTCTAATTGCCGCTCTTGCCCTAAGCCCTGTAAGCCCCGGACCATGAACCCGGGCTAAAACACTAAACCTTATACACCCTAAACCCTAAACCCTAAACCCTAAACCCTAAACCCTAAACCCTAAACCCTAAACCCTAAACCCTAAACCCTAAACCCTAAACCCGAAGCCGTAAGAAACCGAACTCTGGGGGTTCATACACCCCTCGTGCGCGTTGAGACACTTTCCTATATAGTGATGTGGGGTTGAGATGTTCCCCCCTTATACTATCAGTCCTTCATAGGAATGAGAAAAGGCCTACTATGATCCCCATGAAGGACTGTTGGTATAAGAGGGAACATCCCAAATTTGGGGGGGTCCAAACTGTACAATACAACTACGGTGGAGGAACATGGGCCATGAGGCTACTATTTGCTTAAGAATCCCAAAAGATTAAGGATGATAATCCCTATTTTGCCCTTACGGCGAAGAATATTCTCATTTTGTGGGGGAGGTTCTTACGCAAACAGTGCTGTCAGGAACCCTACGGGTCTGGAGCAGAAAACAGGGCTTGTCAGCGTTTAAGCCCTGAGGGTAAACGCTCAAGTAACCCTAAGCCTTTACCAGCCCGCAGCAAAGAAGATGCAACTGACCGACTGATTAAGCCCCCAAACCCTAAACCCTAAACCGCCTAAAGCCTAAACCCGGAACTCTACACCCGGCAAGCTTCTTAAGCCAGAGAAACGCTGACCCAGCTTCGCCAGGCAGAGACATCCTCCAACGTGCTGGGTGCTTCTTGTTGAGTGTTGCTAAAACACAAAATCCAAAGCCACAAACCCTAAACCCTAAACCCCAAAACCCAAGGAATCTAGCCCTAAACCCTAAACCCTAAACCCCAAAACCCAAGGAACCTAGCCCTAAACCCTAAACCCTAAACCCCAAAACCCAAGGAACCTAGCCCCCTAAGAAAGGCAAGAGGGGTACTGGCATCCCAGCACAGACTGTAGCCCTCCCGACCTTCCTTCCCCAGCTTGAGGTACAATGGCCCTAGGGTTTAGGGTTTAGGGTTTAGGGTTTAGGGTTAGGGTTTAGGGCTTAGAGCTTAGGGCTTTGCTGGCTCTTGGTATGGAATGAGGGAATTAAGTTTAAGTACCCCCCACCCACGTTGAGGCACAAAGGCCCCAATCCTAGTGGCTCTCAGTATGGAATGAAGGAATTTAATTAAGTACCTTGCATCCCCCTATTAGGTACCTTGCATCCCCCCTACAGAAAGCCCTCAAAGGCATCATTGCCTACCAAGAGCCAGGAAGGGAAAAACCAGCATCAACACCGCCACTTGGATGAGAACATCTCTGGCGCGTGTTTGGGGGCACACACCCTCCAAACCCTAAACCCTAAACCCTAAACCCCAAAACCCTAAACCCCAAACCCCAAACCCTAAACCCTAAACCCTACACCCTAAACCCTAAACCCTAAACCCTAAACCCTTACTCAAGGGGCAGGCGGGCTAAAGCTGCACAGCTGCTGGTATGACTGCAGCAACACAAAGCTGAACAGCTAAACAAGTCTCATGAAATCAAACCAAATCAAAGCAACGCATGATGCCGTGTAAGCGTGGGCGCCCTAATTCATAGTAAGGATCCTTAGTATAACTAGGGTATATTCTTGATTCAGGGGGGGGGGGGGTATTGGTAAGTGTTCGTAGCATGCACAGGGCGCGCAAGCCGTCCTCTGGAATACTACACCCGTTTCAGCCTCTACACCAGTTCAGGGTTTAGGGTTTTTGGCCTTGACCCTAATCTCTCAACCCTAAAACCTAAACCCTAACCCCTTAACCCCTCAGCCCAAACCCGAAAGCCCTGAAACCACTAGTAAAAGCACTTAACCCGAGAGCCCTCGACCCTGAACCCTGAACTCCTTTAAAGCCCCGAACCCTAAACCCTATCAAGCCCCCAAAACCCAAACCCTAATCCCTAACTCCTATACACCCCAAACCCTACAAGCCCCTAAACCCTAAACCCTAAACCCTAAACCCTAAACCCTAAACCCTAAAGCCCCTAAACCCTATAAAAAAGACCAAAAGCCCTCAAGGTCCTCGAAGCCCGCACCCTGCAGCCGCGCGCGCAAGGCATCGAGGTCCCTGCCAATTCGCAGGCCTCCGGTTTTCTTGCTTCAGGGGTTTTAAGGGGTTTTTAGGGTTTAGGGTTTAGGGTTTGGGTTTTAAGGGTTTTAGGGTTTAGGGTTTAGGGTTTGGGGTTTGGGATTTGGGGTTTGGGGTCTACAGGGTTTAAGGGTGCAGGTTGGGATGTTTCCCCTTACACTCACAGTCCTTACTAGACATTGTAGAAGGGGGTACTTTGGTTTAGGGTTTAGGGTTTAGGGTTTAGGGTTTAGGGTTTAGGGTTTAGGGTTTAGGGTTTAGGGTTTAGGGTTTAGGGTTTAGGGTTTTAAGGACTGTTTGTAAAAGGGGGAACATCCCAAGGTGTAGGGTGCAGGGCTTAAGGTTCATGGCTCAGGCACAGGATTCCCGACCTGAATCAATCTGGCCCTATACAATGGAGAGAGTTTAAAATTAGGATTTGAATTTTAGGTTTAGGTTTAGAGTTCAGGGTTTAGGGTTTAGGGTTTAAAGGGTTCCCGATGCACGCGAAGACATGTTCTACGTGGCTGGCCCCAAGAGATGCTAAAAAAAATGCCCCGAAACAAGACCCCCGAGAACTGAAGAAGCGACAAGCTTCTGGGCACAACGGGCACCACCCTGCAATCCTCACCCTGTAAACCTCTCGAGATCTCCAAACTTAAAGGGGATACTGTTTTTTCTGACCCCCCAAGGTTGTTTTTTCGCCCCGCATTCTCTCCAAAGCGCTTCGATGGGGATATTTCTAAACCCCAAACCCCAAACCCTAAATCCCCCCCCCCCCCCTCCGCGCCTTCCCTGTCGGGCTGCGGTGGATAACCGAAGGATTTCCTAAAGCAATCGTTTGTTTGGGTCGTTTGGGGCTTCCGTAGGCCTAAGGGAGAAATGAGTTTAAACTCCCTAAGCCCTAAACCCTAAAACCTCCCGAGCCCTCAACCCTGAATCCTAAACCCGGAAGCATCCCGACTCCCGAGCTGGGGGCTGTCAAGGCCCAAACTATACTTGGAGGTTCAAGGGGTAACTCCAATAATAAGTGCACTTATAAGGTCCCTGAATCCTCTAAGCAGGTTATGAGTAGACTTATGACTGCGGATATAGGTACCCATGAACCTCCAAGTATTGCCGGTTTAGGGTTGAGGGTTCTTCTGAGATACATGACCCTTAGGGAAGGGACGTCATACGGTCAAAGGCTGGGTGTCTATTCTCATTTACCTAAACCCTAAACCCCTAAGGGTACAGGTACCTCAGTATATACTTGGCCATAGACTACTAGTTGCTTAAGAACCACAAAAGAATATAAACAAAATAATGATCCCTATGTTGCCTTTGTAAGGAAGAACCATTTTGATTTTTTGGCTGGGTTCTGAAGCAATTAGTAGTTTACCTAAACCCTAAACCCCTAAGGGTGCAGGTGCCTCAGTATATACTTGGGCCTTAGAGCGGGAGAAACCCAACTCCTTGTTTCCTATGCAAGTATGTACGTGGGCCCTTGGGGTTTACTTGAAGGTTCATGGTACTTAGTAACCAATTATAACTGTACTTAAAACTGTACTTATAAGCCCCTTAAGTGCCCTAAAACAGTGATAATTTGGGAAGTACAGTTATAATTGGTTACTAAGTACCGTGAACCTCCAAGTAGGGTTGGATTAGTGTTCAGGCAGGGCGGCATCCACTTCTCGACTACGCCCTATTGCAAACCCCCTAGACCCTAAACCCAAAACTGCAGCAGCCCAACCCTAAACCCTAAACCCTAAACCCTAAACCCTAAACCCTAAACCCTAAACCCTAAACCCTAAACCCTAAACCCTAAACCCTAAACCCTAAACCCTACAGAATAGCCCAAGGACCCCAATTCTGCCCCCAAAGCCATGCGAACGCCCGGCCCTGGTATGAGATCTCGGCAAGACTGCGCATGGATAGATGTGAGGGCTTGCGGGCGTTATGGTGTTTAGGGTTTAGGGCTTAGGGTTTAGGGTTTAGGGTTTAGGGTGAGCATGCTCTGGGGCTTCTGGAACCGACAAGCCCCTAAACACCAAACACTAGACCCAGGGATTATGGAATCCCCGTTCGGGCTGAGGGAGCTTAGGGTCGAAGGACTTGGGTTTAGGGTTTAGGGTTTAGGGTTTAGGGTTCAGGGTTTAAGGGTTTAGTGTTTAGGGTTTAGGGGTTGGGGTTTAGGGTTTAAGGTTTGGGCTTTGGGCGTAGGGCTTAGGGTTGAAGGACCAGGGAGTTCAGGATTTTGGGGCTTGAGGATGTAAGGCTTCCATCTTGAGAGCTGAGCCAAAGCACTTCAGCCCAAACTCTCCTCCGCCCTGAACCATCAACCCTCAACCCTAAACCCTCAACCCCAACCCCTAAACCCAAACCCGAAACCCTAAACCCTAAACCCCCAGAGCTGAGGCGAAGGACAGGGTGCTGGCCGTCAGTGCAAAGGAGGTGTCACCTCAGTGACCACACCCGTCTAGCATTCAGTGCTTACCTAACGGTTTAGGGTTTAGGGTTTAGGGTCCAGGGTTTAGGGTTTAGTATTCAGTGCTTACTTAAGAACCCACGACTTGTTGGTAGGCTGTTGCTGTAACACCCCGAGAAGGCCTCCCAGGAAACCTACAACAATCTTTTGGGGTTCTCCAGGTAGGGCTCTGCTTTTGCGTCTAGGGTTTAGGGCTTACAGGATCCGAAGGGGGGGGGGGGGATAACAAATCCAGTAGACCGTCAACCCGTATATGGTTCAGGGTCGACTGCTTTTGGGGGATCCCTTGAAAAACACCAAAGGAAAACCTAAACCCGAAATCCTAAGACCCTAGACTCTGATGGGTCATCCCTCTACCCTGATGGCTTTGGGAGGGTTTAGGGCTTAAGGTTCAGGGTTCAGGGCTTAGGGTTTAGTGATCCTGAGGCTCACCCGCAAACCCCGAAGTCCGAAACCCTGAGCTGAAAAAAAACGCTCTTGGTGAATTCTTTCTTCTGCCCCTGGTCGACATGTTCTACCTAGGTATAAAAAGAGTTTGGGGTTTAGGGTTTGCGGTTTAGGGTTTGGGGTTTAGGGTTTGGGGTTTAGGGTTGAGGGCGACCCAAGAAGAACGTAGGAATAGAAAGGGCACGCTTTTTGGGCTACAGGGGCTTACAAGGGAATCCTGAACCCAAGACAAAGAGAAGAAGGGCCGACTCTGGGTCCTAGTATATTGCGCCGGGGAAACCCCTGAACATCTAAGTCCTGAAGCCTAAACCCTAAACCCTAAACCCTGAACCCTGAACCCTGAACCCTAAACCCTAAACCCTAAACCCTAAACCCTAAACCCTAAACCCTAAACCCTAAACCCTAAACCCTAAACCCTAAAACCCTAACACCCTAAACCCTAAACCCTAAACCCTAAACCCTAAACCCTAAACCCTAAACCCTAAACCCTAAACCCTAAACCCTAAACCCTAAAGCATAAAGCCTAAAGCCTAAAGCCTAAAGCCTAAAGCCTAAAGCCTAAAGCCTAAAGCCTAAGCCCTCCTGAACCCTAGAACCGAAACCCCAGAACCTTCTTTCAAGGAGTCATACTCGGACCCCCTAAGGACGTGCCTAAACCCTAAACCCTAAACCCTAAACCCTAAACCCTAAACCCTAAACCCTAAACCCTAAACCCTAAACCCTAAACCCTGAGTAGACTCCTGATATGGCCCTGACATTCCCTTAGTAAGGAGCGTTGAGAAGGGTCCTCAAACCCAAGGGCACAACCTTAGGAGTCCAGCGTAAGGGTTTAGGGTTTAGGGTTTAGGGTGTAGGGTGTAGGGTCGAGGGTCTAGGGTTTAGGGTTTGCTGTAATCCCATGATTTTTGTGCCCCAGGGGCCCTCCTGCTCGGCGATGCGCATGGACATTGCCGCCAAGCCGCCTGGCGCGAAGGGGTCGCTTGTTTTTGTTTAGGGTTTAGGGTTTCGGGTTTAGGCTTCTTCAGGGCTTAGGGTTTTCTTAAGGGTTCTAGGTTCCAGGGCATAGAGATATGAGAACCGGCCCCTAAACCCTAAGCCAAAGAATCCTACGCCGTAGGCGTTGCCAGCGTAAACCCCCCGTAAACCCTAAACCCTAAACCCAAAACTCTAAGCCCTAACCCCGCTAAGCTGCCCGTCGTAATCCCTTCCCCCTAATACTAAATCCGTCCCCCCCCCCCTCCCTAATTCTGAAATTCGCCTGTGCCCGAAAAAAATATTAAAAATTCGGGGGGGGTCTAAATCCTAAAACCTGCACTCCGAAACCTAACAATTAAACCCTGCAAGCCCTGAGCCCTGGATCCTAATCCTGTCAGCCTTCAGCCCTAAACCTTGAAACCCTAATGGCTCAACTCAAGGGCGAAGGCCCTGAACCCCTCCCCCCCTAATCCTCAAACAGGTTTAGTATCGGGCTGGGTGCCGGCAGGGTCCGGGAAAAAGAATATTTAAAATTAGGGGGGTTTTAGTATTAGGGGGAAGCGATTACCCTCATCGGAGAACCGGGTGTAGGGCTTAGGGTTTAGGGTTCAGGGCCCGGGGGCCAAAGAAGCGGCTTAGGCTTCTCTGCGCAGGTGGGGGCATTCGTTTCGTTGATCGGGCTTCGGGACCAAGGTTCCCTGTAAGGTTCTAGACCCAACCCTAAACCCTTTTTGGTTTAAAGGGGCTTCGATGGGAACCTGCACCCTCAAAGAAAAGGATTTTGGGGCCTGCTCTGGGTCCTTGGGTTTCAGGGTTTAGGGGATTAACCCTAAACCCAAAACCCGAAACCCTCAGGGTTGAAGACCAGGTGGCCTTCTACTTAGATTGAGGGTTCAGGGTATGTAGGCCCCGAACCCGGGAACTACACCAGGTTCGGGCAATGTTCAGGTTCTCAAGACTGGGGAACCACAAACCTTTAGGGTTTAGGGTTTAGGGTTTAGGGCTAGCTGTTAAGCCGAACATTTCTCAGGGCGTTGGCCTGGTTTCAGCACTCGCCGCGCTTCCGACAGCTTGGCTGACAAGTCCTGGGACTGGGTGGGGTCAGTGTTTAGGGCTTAGAGTTTAGTTAGGGTTTCAGGTTAGATTTTACCTTTTGATGGTTGATTTTGAGGGAGGGGGGGGGGTGTAGGGATAGGGTCGCATGTAGCGTTGAGGGTTTGGGGTTCAGGGTTTTGTAGAGTAGCCTATAGTACTTTTCAGACTAGGGAGCTGCACCACATGATCGTACGTAACCCTAAACCCTGAACCCTAAACCCAAAACCCTAGCCCTAAACCCTAAACCCTAAATTAGGGGCAGAGGGTTTGGGGTGTCGCAGGCCTAAACCCTAAACCCTAAACCCGCCCGCCACCCCACTGGCGGGCGCTGGTCGAGCGCTCAGTGAGACCCTGCGAGGGAGCCCAGGCGGGCGACCGAGCTGGGCAAGCAGGGTCAGGAGTTGAGGGCCGCTGGGGACCTCTGGGTCCCTGGCCCCCGTCTGCTGGGCTGTGGGGACCAGGGGCCGTTTTGTTGGGGCAGGCAGCTCTCTGGCTCAACAAAAATTGGCCCTGGCACTGGTTGCTGTGTTCCCTGGCCTTAGCCCCTAGTTGTCCGCACTGCCTTTGTCCTCCTGCCTCCCTGGCCTTAGCCCCTTTGCGCCAACCCAAGCTGTCCACGCACGTGTGGAGGTCTCAAAAGGGCGTGAGTGCTGACCCATGTGATGCGTTGCAAAAACAAAGAGTTGCAAGTGGGTGGTCTTGGGGTGGGTAGGTCTGCAGACTATTGCTCGCTCCCAAAGCGCGCTTCCGTTTGGCACGCCCTAAACCCTAAACCCTAAACCCTAAACCCTAAACCCTAAACCCTAAACCCTAAACCCTAAACCCTAAACCCTAAACCCTAAACCCTAAACCCTAAACCCTAGACCCTGACAGGGTTCCGAGGTGCAGCAGCAGCCGAGGTTGGACATGTAGCCTCGGAGGCAAAAGATAGGGGCCCAAAAATCCACGGTTTAGGGTTTAGGGTTTCGGCTTTAGGGCTTAAGGTTTAGGGTTTAGGTTTAGGGTTACAGAAGGATCCTACTATTGCGGTATAAGGGCTCCTATATAGTTCGGGGGATTCCCAAAACCACTGTTTGTAGGATCCTTATGTTCATGTGGATGTTTTTGGCCCCTACAGGAGTCCAATGCTTGGGAGCAACCTTCGTAGGTTTTCTTAGGATGTTTTAGGGGCCTTTTGGCGGGGACTTCAGGGCAAGGGTTTTAGGTGCATTTTTGTTGAGGGAGGGGGAGGGGAGTGAGGGTTTTCAGGGTGTTTAGGGTGACGGTGTAGGGTTTAGGGTTTAGGGTTTAGGGTTTAGGGTTTAGGGTTTAGGGTTTAGGGTTTAGGGTTTAGGGTTTAGGGTTTAGGGTTTAGGGTTTAGGGTTGAGGGTGTAGGGACAGAGTGTGATGTAGCAAGCCTCGAAAAAACTCAAGCTCCAAAGCCTCAACTAGTTGACCATTGCCCCCGGCCGCTGTGGCAGAATTTCACAACTGCTCTTGAGCAGGCAAGTCTGAATGTAGGCATTGGTATATCCTAAACTTCCTAAACTCTAAGCAAAACACTGAAGATTTCTAGTTTTGCTGGTGCCAATCCCCAAACCCAAAACCCAAGCCCTAAACCCCAAAGCCTAAATCCTAAACCCTAAACCCCAAACCCTAAACCCCAAACCCTAAACCCTAAACCCTAAACCCTAAACCCCAGAACCCCTAAAGGCCAGGACGCGGTCGAAGGATGCGCTCTGAGCACAGGGGTCGTTGGGAGCTTCGGAGGGTTTAGGGTTTAGGGCTAGGGTTTAGGGTTTAGGGTTTAGGGTTTGGGGTTTAGGGTTTAGGGTTTGGGGTTTGGGGTTTAGGGTTTTGGGGGTTTGGGGTTTAGGGTTTGGGGTTTGGGGTTTGGGGTTTGGGGTTTGGGGTTTAGGGGATTGGGGTTTAGGGTTTGGGGTTTGGGGTTTAGGGTTTGGGGTTTGGGGTTTAGGGTTTGGGGTTTAGGGTTTAGGGTTTAGGGGTTTGGGGTTTGGGGTTTTGGGTTTAGGGTTCGGGGTTTGGCGTTTAGGGTTTGGGGTTTAGGGTCTGGGGTTAAGGGTTTGGGGTTTAGGGTTTCGGGCTTTGCAGGATTTGGCGGCTTGGGGTTGAAGGGTTGAGAAGGGTTTAGGGTTGAGGGTTCAACTTGCATGCCTTCCCCCTTGGGCCTCGGCCCTTTAGGCTTGAACAAGAGATTTTGCACGCAGATTCAGCGTCCATCCCGAATCCCTTTTGATGACAGGTGGTTAGGGATTTAGGGATTTAGGATGGCTCAGGGTTTCGGGTTTGACGGGTTTGAAGGGTCTCTTGTTAAATGGCTTGCAAGGCTTGCTTTAAGTCGTGGGTTCCCCTGCCCCCCCTCTATGCTAGCCCCTCTTAGGTAGTTAAGGCTATTTAGGGTTTTTAGGGGGGGGGGGGGGGGGTAGGCCTAAACCCTAAACCCCAAACCCTTAAGAGGGAGGTAGTATGGAAACCCGTGATTAAAGGGGGGCAGGGAGGGGGATGGTGTGCACGAGGAGCTTGCAGTGAGCTGTAGGGTTTGGGGGTTGGGCTTAAAACCGACAACCCCCAAACCCCAACCCCAAACCCGAAAGCCTAAACCCTGAACCGTATATAAAACCCTAAACCCCAAACCCTAAACCCCAAAACTAAAGCCCTGAACCCTAAACCCTTAACCCTAAACCCCAAACCCCAAACCCCAAACCCTAAACCCCAAACCCCAAACCCTAAACCCTAAACCCCAAACCCTAAACCTCAAACCCTAAACCCTAAACCCTAAACCCTAAACCCCAGACCCTAAACCCTAAACCCACCTCGAAGGGCAGCGCGGTCGAGTCCGCGAGCACGCACTTGGCGCGGCCTCGCATCGGCTGGAGGTTTGGGGTTTAGGGTTTGGGGTTTAGGGTTTAGGGTTTGGGGTTTAGGGTTTGGTGTTTCGGGTTTGAGGTTTAGGGTTTGGGGTTTGGTGTTTAGGGTTTGAGGTTTAGGGTTTGGGGTTTAGGGTTTGGGGTTTAGGGTTTGGGGTTTGGGGTTTAGGGTTTGGGGTTTAGGGTTTAGGGTTTGGGGTTTAGGGTTTGGGGGTTTCGGGTTTAGGGGTTTGGGGTTTAGGGTTTGGGGGTTTCGGGTTTAGGGGTTTCGTGTTGAGGGAAAGAACGCAGAACCGAAGACCAGGGCTTGGGGGTTTAGGGTTTTGGGGTTTTAGGGTCTGGGCTTCAAGGTCTTCGGGCGTTGAACTTTCCCAAGCTCCCGCCGCTTATAGGGGCCCAAAAAACACCACGCCAAAACCCGACCAACCTTGCACCCTGCAGCCCAAGAAGCCCCGAACCCCTGGAGCTTTATCAACAAATTAGGGTTTATAGGGTTTATAGGGTTTAGGGTTTAGGGTTTAGGGTGTAGGGTTTAGGGCTTAGGGCTTAGGACTTAGGGCTTAGGGTTTAGGGTTCCAGGAACCAACGTGGACTGGAACCCCTCCCCGGGGCCCGGGGCCTCCCAGCTGCTCTTCCGCGCGCGCCAGCATGCCCTCGCCTTTGCATCGAACCCGGCTCCCCAATGAGCCCAACACCCCCTTAATTCAGGGAATGTGCCTTTAATCATGTTCAGGACCCCTATGTAAACTAAGCAATATTCCCTAGCTAAGGGATTTTGGGCTCGATGTTTGCGCACTTTGGGCTTTGGGGGTGTGAGGCTTACATGTGTAGGGCTTATAGGGTTTATTGTTCCAGGGTTGAACCCCCTATACCCGAATCCAAGGAGGTCATGGGTTGGTTTAGCGTCAAGGGTTTAGGGTTTAGGGTTTAGGGTTTGGGGCTTAAGGTTTAGGGCTCAGGCTTGTGATAGTTGCGTACGAGTACACTTCAAAGGAGGTGCGGCTCCCTTGAGTGGAACCCTGTTAACCCCTGCCAGACGAGCCCCTGTAGCTCCAAAACAAGCATCCATCCCAACAGTTGAATGCGAGGTTTTGCAACGGGCACCCTGAACCCTGAACTCGAATTCCTAAACCCGGAGCCCTAGACCCACCCTAAACCACGTCAGTTCTCAAGGAACAGTCACTGGTCGCCCCTCTGATTCAGAACATCCAGGGTCCAGAACCCTAAACCCTAAACCCGAAACCCAAACCCTAGAATAGAGGGCAGCGATGCTGTGCATAATTAAGCCATGGTGCTGCTTGGTGAACCCCTCAGTAAACCCTAAACCGTATGAGCCCCCAAACCCTATGAACCCCTAAACCCTCAACTCGAACCCGACGAACCCTGACCTTAGTTGTTGAGTTCATAAGCCCCAAAAAAGTGTACACTTTCAGTTCTGTAGGGGGTTATAGTACCCCAAAAAGTGCAAAGTGTACTCACTCAGCTACTGAACTACACTCTAAGCCTGCGAACCCTAACCTGTGCTTGCCAGCAAGCTGAAGTCGCAAGCAGTGTAGCTTCCAACACCTCAGGGTGATCCACCAGGCACCGAATATCAGGGTTTGGGAGTTTAGGGTTTAGGGTTTAGGTTTAAGGTATGGGGTTTAGGGGAGGGTTAAGTATGTTCGGGTTCAGCGTTTGATGTTCCCTATATGAGTCCTTAGAAGGTAAAAAAGGGGCACCTGATTTCTGTAAATTCCCTACAAGGGTTTAGGGCTTAGGAGTGTGGTTTTTACAGGCTTCTGAAGCTTCATCAGATTCATGCCGGTGATAGGTGGTTGCATTATGCGGAAGGCCTCGTGGATTTTAGAGTGCCAAGCCTCTGGTTTTGGGGTTTTGGATGGGAGGGGACTGGTGGGATGGGGCGGGAGGGAGCAGTGGAGGGGTGGGCTGATGAAAACGTTCCGGGTGGTGGGTCCTCCTTCTTGACATCGGGAGAAGAGTCAGCAACATCGGGTGGTGGGGGAGAGAGTTAGATCAAGGAAACGGAGAAGCTCTGTAAACCCGCATCCAACAGACGCAAACATACCTAAACCCTAAACCTGTGAACCCCAACCCGTACCCGTAAACCCTGAAACCTAAGCCCAGAAAGAAACCCTAAACCCTAAACCCTAGAACCTAAACCCTAAACCCTAAACCCTAAACCCTAAACCCTAAACCCTAAACCCTAAACCCTAAACCCTAAACCCTAAACCCTAAACCCTAAACCCTAAACCCTAACTAAACCCTAAACCGAAACCCCCGAAGCCGGAGAGCCCCGCTGCACCCAGGCAATTTGTCAAGGGCACAGGGCAGCGGTAGCATCTCGCTGGCTGCCAGGGCGTCCCCACAATGGGTTTCCAGGACGCTCAGGGACCTCAGAAGGGGAGGGGGTGGGTTTAGGGTTTAGGGTTTAGGGTTTAGGGTTTAGGGTGTAGGGTTTCGGGTTTCGGGTCTCGGGTTTCGGGTTTAGTTGTTGGGGTTTAGGGCTTCTGGCTGTGTATCATTGCTCAAGTTCTAAAGATCCTCTAAGCTCTACACCCCAATTCCCCAGTAACCATGCTAGGCTGAGTCTTCCACCTGGGGGTTAGGATTTAGGGTTTAACCCTAGGGTTTAGGGTTTAAGGTTTAGGGTTTAGGGTTTGGGGGGGGGGGGGGGGGGGGGGGGGGGGGGGAGGGGGGGTGTGGAAAGGGGGGCTAAAGTACCGGGGAGAAAGGGGCGCATACACGAACACGTCAAGCATTCACAGAATTGAAATTCAAAGGATGGTTTAGGGGCTTTAGGCCCCAACGCGCACACTCCAAAGCATACAGCCGTGGCTGTTCTGGGACAATAGGGGGTATTTCCCTGAATTAGGGATGACCCTTCTATACCTGCAAACAGAATACAATCCCCTTCAAGGACCCCTAAACCCTAAACCCAAACCCTAAACCCTAAACCCGGAACCCTAAACCCCAAACCTCCAAAAAAGGGGCATCACGAAGCCAGGCACCTCTCAGGCTCTAGGGACGGCAGAGCCCCTCCACCCATCCAAGAACGAACAGAGTTTTCCAGGGTTCAGGGTTTAGGGTTTAGGGCGGGCGAGTCATCGAGACACAGCACCCCGAAAAAACCCTAACCCCAGCAACCCCAACAACTCCAAACCGAACCTTCAGCCCTTTTGGTTTAAAGAGGCTCATAAGGGAAACTGAACCCCCGCAAAAAGGGAATACTTGGTAGCCTAGTAACCATACTACACTGAAGGCAACCTTTTTTTGGGTTGGTTAGATCCCCTAAGCCCTTGTACTTCAAACCCTCAACCTCTGACTCCCACTTCCTTCAGAATCCCACCCCCCCCCCCCCCCCACCTCTCAACCCTAAACCCTAAACCCCAAACCCCAAACCCCAAACCCTAAACCCCAAACCCCAAACCCTAAACCCTAAACCCTAAACCCCAAACCCGAAACCCTAAACCCTAAACCCTAAACCCTAAACCCTAAAACCCGAAAGCAGAGGCCGGGGCTCCGATGGGGAGGACTGCGTCAAGCCGAGGCCTATGACTTTGCTGGCTTGCTCCGTGTCTTAAGGGTTGGTAGGGTTTAGGGTTTAGGGTTTAGGGTTTAGGGTTTTTTAGGGTTTATGGGGTTTGAGGGGGTTTAGGGTTTAGGGTTTATAGGGTTTGAGAAGGGCTCAGGGCTCAGGGCTTTAGGTTGAGAAAGTTTATAGTAAACCCCAAACCCTAAAACCCCAAACCCAAAACCCCAAACCCTAAACCCCAAACCCTAAACCCCAAACCCGAAACCCCGAACCCTAAACCCCAAACCATAAACCCCAAACCCCTCAACGGCGGCGAAGTCGCGTCGGAAGAGTGAGGTGGCGAGGCCGGCAGTGGCCGGGCTCATGTTGGCGGTGTACCAGTCCTGCGAGGCTTCAGGGTTGAGGGTTTAGGGTTCGGTTTACGGTTTAGGGTTTAGGGTTTAGGGCTTAGGGCTTAGGGCTTGCTCTTAGGGCTTAGGGCTTAGGGCTTAGGGTTTAGGGTTTAGGGTTTAGGGTTTAGGGTTTAGGGTTCAGCATCTTCAGTTCAAGCATTCTCTAGTCAAGCTCGCTACTCTGATAACGAATATATACCCACCCACCCTTTGGATCCCATAACATTGGAAAAATATTTTAGTTTTTAACGGACCCAAAACCCGAAATCAAATCTAAGGCCCACAATAGGCCCTTTATGCTCTTAGGGCCCTAAACCCTACTGTTAGAAGCCCCTATCGGTGAAGGCTCGGTTTTGGTTAAAAATACAGAAAACGAGAGCCCACCAGAACCGTCGATTTCAGTACTAAAAAATCGCATTTTTAACTGGGACCCGGGCCAATCCTGGGGTCCCCCTCATTTGGGGTGTTTTTGGAGGCAAACTTTCCCTATCAGGGGGGGTCGGAGTTTGAGGGGTCTCCGAAGACTATTTTGCCTTTCAAATTGAAAAATACGACCCCCCCTTGACCAAAACTAGGCTGCGAAAAGGTCGCGGGGGCAGTCCTTCATCAGAACTGAAGGAAAAAAACCGTGAAACACCCGGAAAAACATTGAAAAACCTTAAAAACACTGAAAAAATCTGAAAAACCTTGAAAAACCTTGAAAAACTTGAAATTCCGTAACCGGTGAAGGCTCGGTTTGGTCAAAAATCCAGAAAACGAGAGCCGACCCAAAACCGTCGATTTCAGTACTAAAAAATCGCATTTTTAACTGGGACCCGGGCCAATCCTGGGGTCCCCTCATTTGGGGTGTTTTTGGAGGCAAACTTTCCCTATCAAGGGGGGGTCGGAGTTTGAGGGGTCTCCAAGACTATTTTGCCTTTTTAAATTTGAAAAACACGACCCCCCCTTGACCAAAACTTGGCTGTGAAAAGGTCGCGGGGGCGGTCCGTCATCAGAATTGAGGGTTAAAACCCTGAAATATCCTGAAAAACAGTGAAAAACCTTGAAAAACCTTGAAAAAACTCAGGGAAAAGGAAAATCACCATTGCCCACTTTTGAGGCCGAAAATCACCGTTGCCCACTTTTGATTTAGGGTTTAAATTCATTATGATAGAGAGGTTGAGGGTTGAGGGTTTAGGGTTTAGGGTTTAGGGTTTAGAGTTCGGTTTTAAGGTTTAAAGTTAAGGGGAGCTGAGGGTTAAGCTTTCTGGGCATTGAAGCAACCCCAAGGGATCGGAACAAGTACTAATAGTCTTCCCATGTGGTGCCTTTGTAGGAAAACCATAATAACCCCCCTCCCCCCCCCCCAAACAAAAAAAAAATATATATATATATATATATAAATTCAATTTCTTAAGGCCCCTAGATTAAACGGCTCCAGGGTTGGGTTTAGGGTTTAAGGTGATCTGGGGTGTGAGGGTTGAGGTATGAGGGTGTTTCATCACAGGTTCAGGGTTTAGGATTTACGGTTTATGGTTTGGGGGATCAATCAGGGCTTAGGGCTTAGGGCTTGGGGAGTTCTTGCTCCTCGCACTTTCTTCCCCGCCCATGAGCCATCTCTTCACGTGAGCAGCTTTTCGCTGGCCCTTCCCTCAAAGGGTCGTCGTGCACCTCAGGGCTTAGGCCCTGAGGACGTCACACCCGGCGAGCTTGACGGCTGCAAGGTCGCAAAATCCGTGGAAACGAGCGCATTCCCCAAATTAGGGAGTTTCGGGGCTTAGGGTTTAGGGTTTAGGGTTTAGGGTTTAGGGTTTAGGGTTTAGGGTTTAGGGTTTAGGGTTTAGGGTTTAGGGTTTAGGGTATCTGACCCTTCATGACTATCAGAAAACCCCCCCCCCCCCCCCCCCCCCCCCCCCAAAAAACAGGGGCACCCCCTACTTTGGGAATCCCAGAAGCTTTCTGGGGCTCCAGCGCCTCCTCAAGGGCTTACACCGCGGGAGGTTTTGGAGCGCTGTGGCAAAACTGGGGAAACAAAACTTGAAAACAAAGACTTGCAAAAGCAAGATGGGTAGGTTGGCCCTTGTAAACCCTGAGAAGATAATTCCTGAGTAAGATCCTCTCCCTAAACCCTAAACCCTAAATTTCTCGGATAACAGAAAGCATAAAAGACATCCCAAGGGCCTTCCCTTAACTTAATCCGGAGGAGCCCGGCCACCTGCGTTTGGAGTTTAGGACCTAGCGTTCTGCCCTTGAAGAACCTGAAGCCCTCAGACCCTAAAAGGGTTATAGCCCCAAAACCTAAACCCTAAAGCCTAAACCCTAAACTGAGGCTTAGGGACCCTCCGGCATCAGATGAAGAACCTTGCCAGGGGGCCTAAGACGCAAGGATCTCAGCCTCGCGCACAGAAGTCCCCTGACAGCCGCCGGCACGGAAATCTACCGCAACTCCTTGTTAAGAGCCCGTGTTGATGGTTTATAGTTTAGGGCTTAGGGTTCAGGGCTATAGCCCAAACCCCCAAAAAACTGAAACCCAAAAAACTGAAACCCAAAAAACTGAAACCCTAAACCCAGCAACTTCGAGCCTAACGATTGAAGGGTTGAGGAATTAGGGTAGGGGTTTAGGATACCATGCTTCTGAGTTACCTGTGCAGAAACAAGTCGGGGGGGAAGCACTTCGTTGCTGCTCATTTGGCCTCACCCTAACTTGCCCGAGGGTTGGGGTTTGGGGTTTAGGGCTTCGGGTGTAGGGTTTAGGGCTTTTTGGCTTAGAAGTTTGTGCGGTTTGGTAGTACCATGCCAGTGGCTTGCCACAGCAAGATTGGCTGCAACTTTTTTTTTTGGGGGGGGGGGGACCGAAAAACCTACAGCAAACGTCTGAGCATGCCGAGGCTACAGATCAAGATCAGGCGCGGCCCTGCGAAATCCCAGGTCGCACAACCTCGGTGCTTGGAGGTTTAGGGTTTAGGGTTTAGGGCTTAGGGCTTAGGGTTCAGGGCTTACATGTTTATTGGGATTCTTGTTCTTGGCTTACCTGCGAAAGACATGCTTAACTTATGTTCGTGTGCGTTGCATTACGCTTGTGCCTCGTATGGGTTTATAGAAGTTTACAAGAGTTGTAGAGGTGCTTAAGGCTGATAGATGTATATACATTCCGAAGGAGCATATACTCAATACGAGCACTTCGCATCCACTCCGTATTTTCTTCTCTTCACAACTGTGGGCGATTCCGAGTCTGAGTTCTAGTGAACAGCTCCTGACACACAGGAGGTAATTGCATTGGTAACATCCGGACCGCTTCCGGGTCCCACGGTAGCCGGGTCAGAAACGCCTGATTCCTTCAGGTGACCCTCACGCTCCCAAAGCACTCACCCCAATGCACTTCACTACAAGTACTCGAACACCTGGATAGCTGCTTCCAGCGGTAACGCCCAGAGCTGAAATGGGAAGAAAGCTAAACTAGTGGAGAAGGAGTGCGACTGATGCCATTAAGAAATGTTCCAGCTTGCCAGTTTGGCTCCAGCCAAGTCTTAAGCCAAAATGTAGCAAGCCGGTACATTGCATCCTCAAAATGAAACATGCACACCCAAGGCCTGCCTAACTCAATGCATGTGCATATACATACATACATACATACATACATACATACATACATACATACATACATACATACATACATATGTATATGGCTTCTGGGTTCTGGGATGTGTAGGGCTTTGAAGGGATGTTTAGGGTATAGAGAGGGCTCAGAAGTCGCTGAAGTAGATTCAGCGTTCAAGGCTCAGGATGGGTTGTCAAAGCCCCTGCGCTTCACCGCGCCGGCTTAGGGCCCAAAACCCTAAGCCCTAAACCCTAAACCCTAAACCCGAATACCGAAACATGTCACCGTTTGCAGTCCAAACCCAGAAAATTGCACGGCAGCTTCAGAGGGCTTAGAAAGAACACGGGGTGGGGTTTAGGGTTTAGGGTTTAGGGTTTAGGGTTTAGGGTTTAGGGTTTAGGGTTTAGGGTTTAGGGTTTAGGGTTTAGGGTTTAGAGTTTAGGGTTTAGGGTTTAGGGTTTAGGGTTTAGGGTTTAGGGTTTAGGGTTTGGCGCTTAGGGGTTAAGGGATCTGAATGCAATACTGAAGTGTTTCGGGTCTAGGAAATACGATTCGGGTTTGGGTGGTGGCCCTAAACCCTAAACCCCTAAACCCCTAAACCCGTAAACCCCTAAACCCCTAAACCCCTAAACCCCTAAACCCCTAAACCCCTAAACCCCTAAACACCCTAAACCCCTAAACCCCTAAACCCCTAAACCCCTAAACCCCTAAACCCTTAAACCCAAAACCCTAAACCCCAAACCCTAAAGCCTAAACCCCAAACCCTAAAGCCTAAACCCTAAACCCCAAACCAAACTGCGCCAAGGTGGCCGGAGGAGCTCGTCAGGTCAGGAGTCTGCGTCTCGGAGTTGGAGGTGCTGCTCGGGCCTGGGCTACTGAACCCTAAACCCTGAGCCCTAAACCCTAAACCCTGAACCCTGAACCCTAAACCCTAACCCTAAACCCTAAACCCTAAACCCTAACCCTAAGCCCGAAGCCCTAAGCCCCAAGCCCTAAACCCTAAACTAAACCTTATTGGAATCAGAGGTGCTGCTCGACCCTGGACCGGAGGTGCTGCTCGACCCTGGACCGGAGGTGCTGCTCGACCCTGGACCGGAGGTGCTGTCGGAGGTGCTGCTCGACCCTTGACCGGAGGTGCTGCTCGACCCTGGACCGGAGGTGCTGCTCGACCCTGGACCGGAGGTGCTGCTCGACCCTGGATCGGAGGTGCTGCTCGACCCTGGACCGGAGGTGCTGTCGGAGGTGCTGCTCGACCCTGCGTCGGAGGTGCTGCTCGGCGACGACGCGGCCTAAGCAGATCAGGGACATTTAGTAGGGCTTGGGTATAGGGTTTAGGTTCAGGGTTTAGGGTGTAGGTTTAGGGTTCGGGTTTGGGGTCTATAGGGCTTGAGATATGTAGTGGAGATGTAGGGTTTGCTTAGAATTTTCTAGGATCATGTAGTGCTTGTTCAGGGTTCATTTTGGGGCTTGGGAAGATCTGAGTTTTTGAAAGGGCGTGAGTGGTTGGGAGTTCAAGGCGTTCAAAAGGGGCTTAGGAGCGCTTAGGGTTTATTTAGGGTTTAGGGGTTAGGGTTGAGGGTTTAGGGCTTAGGGCTTAGGGCAACGAATTTCGGAGGCCACATGGCTAGAAGTCGACGAAGTGAAGTGACGGCGGTGCGAACCGCCCAACTCATGCGTCTAAGAGAACTTCCCGGTCCAAGGCCTGTTTGCACCCCTCGGCGCGCAAAACCTGCTATGTGGATGACATGGTTGCAAACCTGCAACCCTAAACTCTAAACCCTAAACCCTAAACCTCATGTGGATGATGACATGGTTGTGCTGCGCTCGTCTGGCCTTCTCTGACATGAACTTCTTGTGAGGCTCATCATTTTACAACCACTCCTTTGAGCATGGCTTTGAGCATGGGGGGGTGAAGCCGCGGGCACGATGCACTCGGAAGCAAGCTCCTGCTTTGTCTGTTCCAAAGCTAGAATCCTAAACTCTAAACCGTAAACCCTAATCGGGCCTAGGTTTAGGGTTTAGTGACTTAGGGGTTTTTGTTTTAGGTTTACCTTAGTGGGGGTCCTTATTCTAAGGGAGTCCTACTATTTTGGGGATCTACATTAAGGGTCCCTTATTTCTACTATTTGTTAAGAACCCCCAACAAATAAAAACATAGTAATCCCTATATTACCCTTAACAAGGAAGAATATTATGGTTTTTTTTTGGGGGGGGGGTTCTTAAGCAATTTGTAGATTTTCGTAAACCTCCAGTTTTAGGGCGTCTAGGTTTTTTCGGGTTTAAGACCCAAGCGCAAGTGAAAGCTCCAAGATAATGATTCTGGAGATGAGCGACTAAAGACTTGGCGTCTAGGGTTTCAGAGCTTTAAGGGTGTAGGGTTAGGGTTAAGGGCATTAAGGGTTTTAAGGGTTTTGGGTATGCTACGGCTCAGGGTTTTAGGGGTTGCAGTTGAGGGTTTGGGGTTTACAAGGGTGCAAGCTTCGAGAATGAAGGTCAACATGTTTTTGAAAGGGTTAAGGGTTCTAGGGTTAAGGGCCTGGTGTTCAGGGCATGTACGGCTTCGGGTCACGTTAACGGTGTAGGGTTTAGGGCTGTTTAGGGTTTTGCTTTCTTTGTGTTTCCGTGGGTCTGTTCTCTTGGCAGCCCAGTAACCACACGGCAATGAGAGCACTTGTTTTTTTGGGGGGGGGGCGATAGGGGGGGGGGGGGTTGGGGTTGGTTGCTTCACAAGGCAACTTGGAAACAACAAAAAGGCACAAGGGTACCACTGGGCTTCTTTTTCCGGGCTTGAGGGGAGATTGAAGGGTTGCGTTTAGGGCTTAGGGGCTAGGCTTTAGGGTTTGGGGTTTGGGGTTTAGGGAGCTCATGGTTTCGTTTGAGGGTGTTTAGGGGGGCTTGGGGATAGGCATAAACCTCGAAATTCTCAACCCTAAACCCTAAACCCTAAACCCTAAACCCTAAACCCTGTTTAGGGTTTCAGCGGCCTCCGTGGAGCTCGACGCGCCCGCTGAGCTGGTGCTGGAGGAGCCTCTCCGGGTTTAGGGTTTAGGGTTTAGGGTTTAGGGTTTAGGGTTGAGGGTCCCTGAACCCTTATATGACCTTTCAAAAAAACAACCCCCGAGGCCCCAGAAGAGCCCCTGGAAGATGGCCCAGCAGAGGCCCAGGTTTAGGGCTTAGGGTTCAAGGTTTAGGGTTCAGGGCTTAGGGTTCAAGGTTTAGGGTTTAGGGTTTAGGGCTCAGGGTTTAGGGTTTAGGGTTTAGGGCTTAGGTAGGAATTCCAAGAGACTTGGGGGTTGCCAGGACATTCCGCACGCTCAGTCCCAGGTCCTCTCTAAACGCTGTATAGTCTCAGTTGCTGAGTTCTTATAAGCCCCCAAAAAGTTTATACCTGCAGTTCTATAGGGGATTATGGTACCCCAAGAAGTGTAAAGTGTACTCACTAAGCTTCATAATGAGGAACCTTAGTATAACTTAGGTATATTCCTTGATTAAGGGGGTTTTGGAAGATCTGGGTGCTGAGGCCTTCAAGGGCTTCCTAGAAAGGCAGCTCTAGGACCCCAGTATATTATACGTAAGGTACGCTCTCCATCGGTTGCTCTGGGCGCTCCTTTCCTCCTAAACCCTAAACCCTAAACCCTAACCCTAAACCCTAAACCCTAAACCCTAAACCCTATCGACCCTAAAACGCTCGCCTGGGCTGGAACTGGAGCCTTAGTTGCCGAGTTCATCAGCCCCCAAACAGTGTACACTTTCAATTCTTTTGAGAACCCTAAACCCTAAACCCCAAACCCTAAACCCTAAACCCCAAACCCCAAACCCTAAACCCTAAGCCCAAAAAAATGTAAAGTGTACTCGTTCAGCTACTAAGGAGCTGGAACTCGAAGGCATCGAGCTGGTGGTGGACGTCGTCGGGCATTGGCCAAGGCTCTTGAGGCCGGTGTGGCCATTTTCCTGCTCTATAGGGTTTAGCAAGGGTTTGGGGTTTAGGGTTTAGCGTTTAGCGTTTAGGGTTTAGGGTTTAGGGCAAAATTTGGGTGTTGAGAGTTTCTAGGGTTTGGGGGGTTTATTTCGGGATTTCAGGGTTTGTAGGGTTTATGGGGTTTGCAGCGCTGTAGAGGGTTTATATCTAAGGGTAGTTTCATGGTCCCCTAGCCTGGCCCCTTACCTCCTGTGTAAAGGAGTCCGAAGTATGGGCCCTTGGGTTGTATAGGGTACATAAGGAGTAGAAGAGGGTTCGCCCATATTCAGGCACCATGCAACTAACTTAAGATTTCTTGGCTCCGGCCCGCACTGAACTGTTCTAGGCTCCTCCACTACATTGGCCATGAGTACGGGGCCTTTAATGAAGGGACCGTTATACTATCCTTTCCCACGTTGTATTATAGTAAGACCCCATAACAAGGCCCCCCCCCCTACGCCCGCCCCCCCAAGAAAAAACAAAAAACAAAAAAACACGAATCATTGGAAACCCTACACAGTGAACCCTAAAGCCCACACCCTCGTTTTCAAAACCCGTTTCAACTTGCCCCGACGACTGGGGGCCTTGGGTTTCGGCATTGGAGTGGCATGAGAGCTAGAAGCCCGAAACCCTTCTCCCTTGTTGGGTCTAGGGTTCAGGGTTAGGGTTTAGGGTTTAGGGTTTAGGGTTTAGGGTTTAGGGTTTAAGGTTTAGGGTTTAGGGTTTAGGGTTTAGGGTCTAGGGTCTAGGGTTTAGGGTTTAGGGCTTAGGGTTTAGGGTGTAGGGTTTAGGGTTGAGGGTTGAGGGTGTTAGGCTGGAACCGCGATCCCACTGCAGCCCAGCGGCGACCGCCTTCGTCCACGCGCGCACGAAGGCTTCCAGCCAAACAGCTTCGTCGGTTGCGAAGTTCCGCACCGCCTGCACCGACCCTAAACCCTGAACCCTGAACCCTAATGCGCGCTCGAGCTGGTGTTGGGTTTAGGGCTTGGGGCTGAGGGTTGAGGGTTTAGTGCACGAAGGCCTCTGAAGGGGAACCCCCGAGTCTGACTCTCATTGGCCCTGTGGTCCTGAGTCCTTGAGCACATAAACCTACTTGTGGAGTAGACCCTGAAAGAAAGTATATACTTTTAAGTAGGAACCCAGAACCAAAAAATGCATTAAAGTATAGTACTCCAAAGCCCAGACATACACCGAGATAGGTTAGATGTACTGATTTAGGGGTGAGAGTTCCTTCTCTTGAGGTGAAACCTTTAGCCTTTACAAAGTGAGGAGTTGAAGCAAACCCTGAGCTCATAAGCCCAAGCAGTCTGAACCTTATCTAAACCCCATACCCTAAACCCTAAACCGCAAAACCCGAAACCCCCTAAAAACCAAATCCCTTCTGTTCACAGCCTGTTGTGCTGGCCCAGTTGGGTTCCGCTCATCGCCACAGTCCCCCTGCTGCGGACCACAGCACCTTTTGCTTAGGGCTTCGGGTTCTGCAGGGATAGCTGGGTTTTTGCTGCTACGGAACTTTAAGCTCAGTATACCCTAACAAAAAGACATATGGTACTATTCACTCATCGCGATGAGGCAATTTGAGCTCCTTAACACCAACGCAGGTATAGGTTGGGATGTTCCCCCTCTAGTAAGGGGGGGGGGGGGGGGGGTACTGCAATCCCTATTCAGGATAAGGGGAACACCCTAAACCCTAAACCCTGAACCCTTCAACCCAAGTTATATTCAGATTATTCAATTTCAATAATTTCGGAAACTCCGAGGTTTTCAAAGACTCCCTGATTCTAGGATATACCAAAGAAGCATTATCCAATCAAAATTTAGATGAAGATCTCAATTCATGTTCTCGTTTTGTTCAAGCTGTCTAAATTGCGAGAATTTTAATGATTCCTTGAATCATGACGAAATCAAACATAAATTTCAAATAAATTCTTTTGGTTTTCAATTGATTCTAGATATCTGTGAAAACCTCAAATATAATTCCTATGAAAGATCTAGGATATATTCAAGAATCATTGCCAAATCAACAATTGGACGAATAATTTAAATTCGCATTATCCTATTTCAATTCTTTCGGACACTCCGAGATTTTCAAGGATTCCCTGAATCCAGGATATTTCAAAGAACCATTGTCCAATTCAAAATTAGATGAGGATTTCAGTTCATTCCCTCGATATTTTAGAAGTCTAAAAATTGCGAGATGTTCAATGATTTCCTGAATCATCACGCAGGCATAATTATGCTTTATAAATATTTTCTGTTAGTTTTCAATTGATTCTAGATATCTATGAAAACCTCAAATATAATTCTATGAAAGATCTAGGATATCTTAAAGAAGTATTGCCAAGTCTAAACTTGGCTGAGGGCTTCAAATCAATATTGTCCAATTTCAATTATTTCGGAAATTGCGAGGTTTTCAAAGATTCCCTGAATCTAGGATATTATGCCAAAGAATCATTACCCAATCAAAATTTAGATGAAGATTGCAATTCATTTCTCGATTTTTCAAGCTTTCCCAATTACGAGAATTATAATGATTCCTTGAATCATAACGAAATCATAATGATACTTGAAAATTATATTCTTTTGGTTTTCAAAATTGACTCTAGAAATTTATGAAAATCTCAAATATAATTCTATGAAAGATCTAGGAAATATTCAAGAACTATTGCCAAATCAAAAATTGGTTCAAGAATTGGCTCAGGATTTCAAATTCATATTATCCAATTTCAATTATTTCGGAAACTCCGAGGTTTTCAAGGACTCCCTGATTCTAGGATATACCAAAGAAGCATTACCCAATCAAAATTTAGATGAAGATTTCAATTCATGTTCTCGTTTTTTCAAGCTTTCTAAATTGCGAGAATTTTGAGGATTCCTTGAATCATGACGAAATCAAACATAAACTTCAAATTGTATTCTTTTTGGTTTTCAATTGGTTCTAGATATTAAAAAATCATTGCCAAATCAACAATTGGACGAATAATTTAAACTCATATTATCCAATTTCAATTATTTCGGACACTCCGAGATCTTCAAGGATTCCATGAATCTAGGATATACCAAAGAATCTAGATGAGGATTTCAATTCATTCCCTCGATATTTTAGAAGTTTAAAGATTTTCAATGATTTCCTGAATCATCACGAAGCATAATTATGCTTTATGAGTATTTTCTTTTAGTTGCAATTGATTCTAGATATCTATGAAAACCTCAAATATAATTCTATGAAAGATCTAGGATATCTTAAAGAATTGGAGGCCGAGAGTCGCTACTGCTGAAGGTTTGTAGATGGACTTCTTGCATCTGGTTGCATAACACATCCGTTATTGTTATGTTTGCGCACGCACCGCTGCAAGTTATTGTCCTCTGCCTGCGCACACGCTGCTGGAGGTCTTAAATTTGTAGGTCTTGCCAGCTCACGTTTTGCCTGAGTTGGCTGAATGTGTGATATGACTTCTTTGAGCAGAAATGGAGAATGAGCTTCAAACGGTACTTCGCAGCTTCTTTAATTTCCCCCTCAATGCGGTCAAGATTGAATGGAAGTGGAGTCTGGCATACATGGGAAACGCGCCTCTCGTTCTCGCGCAGTAGTTCTTTGTGCGCGGTCTCGGAGGGCTTGGCTGTCTTCAGTGCCAGCATGCTTAAGTTATCTTGCATTGTTGATGTTGAAGGGCGTTGCTAAGACAGAATCTGAGGAGGTGGCAAGCTGGATGACTCGCCAAGGCTCTGTGCCACTGAACTCCGCGTGCAGCAAGTGGAGCTTTCTTGTGGCCTGATCACTGGGACTGTATTACACGGCTCATGCTGTGAGTCATGTTTGCGCCTGCTTTTTGGAACTCGTCTTGATCGTTCCTTTCCTGCGCAGAAGAAGTCGTGAACTGTTCCAACAATTGTGGAATGATTGTTGTCTTGCCTTGGGTCGAAGACCATGATCAACTTCCCCCCAGCAAACTGAAAGATAGCTTGGAGCGAAAGGGCTGACGGCACATGTTTGCTTCTACGATGCATGTACTTCCCCTTTATTCAGGTTGAGGATAAGCATATCAGCTGGAGGCATGAGAATTGTGGAGGTTCTGGGCCCTTCATAAAGGTAGAACAAATTCCTTGCCAAGAGGCTTGTGGAGGTGTCTAGGCCTTCATATAGGTAGAACAAATTCTTTGCCAAGAGGCTTGCGGAGGTCTCTGGGCCCTTCCTCTAGGTAGAACAAATTCCTTGCCAAGAGGCTTGCGGAGGTCTCTGGGCCCTTCATATAGGTAGAACAAATTCCTTGCCAAGAGGCTTGTTGAGGTGCCTGGGCCCTTCATATAGTTAGAACAAATTCCTTGTCAAGAGGCTTGCGGAGGTTTCTCGGCCCTTCATATAGGTAGAATAAATTCCTTGCCAAGAGGCTTGTTGAGGTGCCTGGGTCCTTCATATAGGCTATCATATAGGTAAAACAAATTCCTTGCCAAGAAGCTTGTGGAGGTCTAAGTCCACAAGAGGTTTTCAAGAGGCTCGGGAAGGTTTTCAACCGTCTTAACCCTCTGATGTCGCTTTCTTTCGAAGAAGCTAGAAAGGGTCAAGTTTTGATTAAGCAGAAAAAGAGAGCTGTGCACAAGAACTGCTTTCCTACAAGGCTTTGTGCTAGGTCAGGTCTCAGGGCCCTTGTTGTCCCGTATAGCCCTCAAGGAGAAGAGGCCCGACATTGTCCAAGGAGCTGGGTGAGCTCCGCGGTTTAGGGTTTAGGGTTTAGGGTTTCTGAAATTCATACGGAGGTTTTGTGGGGATAAGCTTGGAGAATCACTTAGGCTTTCACTTGGGCTTAGGCTCCAGTCACTCAAAAGCCCAAGCGCTAAACCCTTAAAACCCTACTACGTGCTCTCAACCCTCCCAACTCTCAACCCTACTGCCCTACTACCCTAAACCCTACGACTACTTACCCTCAACCCTAAACCCTCCTACGTTCAACCCTAAACCCTACAACTACAACCCTCAACGCTACCCTTCTATATGTTAAGACCCCCCCCCCGGGCGAAAAAGGAAAAAAACAAAAACAACTTCCTTATCAGGGCAGTATAGGGATTGTTGCGTCATGTTTTGTTTTGGGGGGGTTCTTAATCAAAGAGTAGGATAGCCCCAAACCAAAAACCCTAAACCCTAAGCCCCAAACCCCAAACCCTAAACCCTCAACCCCGATTCGAAGTCCCAGTTGCTTCTGGCGCTCCTGACGGGGATCCGGCCCGGGCGCACCACCGCAGTACTCGCCGCCGTTGCTCGCCACGGCACCCCGGATTTCTGGGGAAGCCAGCCAAGCACAGCCTGGCTTAGTCTTGGCGGCACTCAGGAGGGTAGCTGTAAATTAAACTTTTATCTGCCTTCATAAGAAACCCAATAAACCCCCAAAAAGGTAAGGATCTAAAGTTACAGTTCAAGTACCACAAAGTAGTGTTTAGGGTTTGGGGTTTAGAGGGCCGTTTAGGGGCTAGGGTTTTGGGCTGCAAGGGTTGAGGGTTCTGTAAGGGTTAACGGGCTCAGGAAAGCTGAAACCCTCAGGCTCTGCCGCGGGCAGTATTTCACTAATTTGGACTGAACCCCACCCCCCCGAAGATGGCAGAGACCTGGTGTCGAAGGGGCTCTATATAACCAAAAACATAGAATTAGGTTAAGAAGTCAAGGCTATCATTCCCAAAAAGTTTAAAGTTCATCTTTGGCCCTAAACCCTGAACCCTAACCCCCAAATCCTAAACCCTAAACCCTAAAGTAGATCCGCAAGGAGCAAGTGTGTTGGTCGGCCAGAACAGGGCCACCATTCGGGCCAGTCTCGCGATACACGAGGCACATGTCCTTGGGTTTAGGGTTTAGGGTTTAGGGTTTAGGGTTTAGGGTTTAGGGTTTAGGGTTTAGGGTTTAGGGTTTAGGGTTTAGGGTTTTAGGGTTGAGGGTTTAACTAGGTTTAGGGTTTAGGGTTTAGGGTTTAGGGTTAATTCCTTGGGCTCCACTGCGGGGCTCTCGGGCGGAGGGAAGTTTAGGGTTTATGGGTCTTATAAGCTTATAGAGCTATTTATAGGATTTATAGAGTTTAGGGCCGTAGAAGTCCTGCGTACAAGTCCCCTGACCTGACTGTTGCGGGCTTTGTGACCCAAGAAAACCTAGAAGCCCCCAAACTAGATGGGCCACTCTACCCCTCTTGAAAACAAAAGCTAATGGTTGGGGCTCAGGGTCTAGGGTTTACTTGGAGGTTCATGGGTACTTACAGCCAAAGTTATAAGTCTACGTAAAGCCTCTATAAGTACCCCTAAACCCTAAATCCTAAACCCTAAGCCCTAAACCCCGAACCTCCAAGTAGGGTTCATGGCTCAAAATGCTCAAGAACAAGATTCCCTTCTGCCCCAATTGCCATGGCTGTTAAGCATCCCAAGGTCCTGCCTGGTAAAGGAAGGTTGCAACCCTAAACCCTAAACCCTAAACCCGAAACCCTAAACCCTAAACCCTAAACCCTGAACCCTTGTGAGACCCCTGTAAGACCTTGCTTAACTTGCAGCGCCTCGGGTTCCCCCTACACATGATGCGGTTTAGGGTCTTGGGTTTACGTTTTAGGGTTTAGGGTTTAGGGTGTAGGGTTTAGGGTGTAGGGTTTAGGGTGTAGGGTTTAGGGTTTAGGGTTTAGGGTTTAGGGTTTAGGGTTTAGGGTTTAGGGTTTAGGGTTTAGGGGCCTCGTGGGCCTCAAGAAAACTCCGACCCGGCGTCGGTGTTCAGCATCATCTCATGGCCGTCGAAGGTCGTGTCGCGCCCTTAGGTGCTTCAGGTTAGGGTTTAGGGTTTAGGGTTTAGGCTTTAGGGTTTAGGGTTTAGGGCTTAGGGTTTAGGGTTTAGGGTTTAGGGGTTAGGGTTTGGGGTTTGGGGTTTAGGGCCTACAGGGCTTAGAGCTCAGGGCTTAGGGTTTAGGCTAGGGTTCTTGGCTAGTTTGCACATGGTTTGGGGCTTGGGGCAGCATTTGACAGACAGCTCGTGAAACAAAAACAAATCGAAAAACTCTGGCACCTGGAACTACTCCGTACGTGGCGCTATCAACCAAAACCTTGGAAACCAAACGAACCCCATAAATTGGGGTCATATACCCTATACCATTACTTGTTCATGGTTGGGATAGTATTGAAAATTTGAATTTCTGTTCCTTGTTGAGTTTAAGTACCCTTAAAAACGATACCCGACTATGACAAAGAATCTAATTAACTCCTCCTGAGCCCTAAGCCCTAAACCCCAAAACCCTAAAAGGGTAGTTTCCTAAATTAGGGTCCCTTTTTGGGTACCCATTATAAGGCGGCACCCTTTAAAAGGGGATCCCAAAAAGGGACCCTAATTTAGAAAACTACCCAAAAGAGTCCCCAAGGAAGGGCCAGGCAAGTGCTTTGTCTTTCGTCGCGACATTCCCCGCCTATACCCCGTTTCTACCCTGTACAGATTAAGGGCCCATACCTCAGAACCCTTTACAGGAGATAAGGGACCATGCTGAAGGCCCATGCAACTACCCTTAGAGTCCTAGACCCAGTTAATTGAGTAGCCTGGGAATAATCAGGGTGCCCTTCTTGGTTTACCGGGGCTTAGAAGGGACCCTAAACCCTACAAGTCGGAATAAGGGCCTGCTCTGGATCCTAGTGTCTACTGCATGAGCATCCCGCTCTGTCCATGTCTCTCGCCTTGTCCCTCAAGCCCTCTCTAAATCCACTGGGAAAGGGGTATGCCAACGTCAAAGAAGCACCAACAGCCTTTACCAACAAGCAGAAACAACACCCCACCCCCTGCAGTATGGAAGCCATAAACTCTACTCTAAACCCCAAACTCTTAGGGTAGTTTCATGGGCCCTTAATATGGTCCCAAACCTCCTTTTCAAGGGTTCTGATGTAAGGGACCTTGATTTGTATATAAGAGGTACCCTGTTAAGGGCCCATACTAAGAGACCATGTAACTACCCTTGGATAAACCCTAAACTTACCTCCACTATGGAATCCTACTACCCTTAGACAAACCCTAAACCCTAAACCTTAGACCCTAAACCTTAGACCCTAAACCTTCGACCCTAAACCCAAAACCCTAAACCCTAAACCCTGAACTTACCGCCACTATGGAATCCTAAACCCCATGTGCGCCTATGTCGCTGCGCTCCCATTGGTTCTTCGCGGTGTTGCCCGAGATGGACCGCTCCGGGACCCAGCCCTCCGCTGTTTTTGCGTAGATGGAGGGTTTAGGGTTTAGGGTTTAGGGTTTAGGGTTTAGGGTTTAGGGTTCAGGGTTTAGGGTTGAGGGTTTAGGATTTAGGGTTTAGGATTTAGGGTTTAGGGGTTGAAGGGCTGAGGGGTTGAGGGTCGGGATGTTTCCCCTTATACTAACAGTCCTTAGTAGGGATTAGAATAGGCGGTACTATACCTATTGAGGACTGTTAGTAGAAGGGGGAACATCTCAAGTGTTTGGGGTCTAGGAGTTTAGGGCTTTTAGGGCTCATAAAGTGTTGGCGGCTGAGGGTCCATAAGGTTGCAGGTAGGGTGTTGGGTTTAGAGTTGTAGGGTTCGGGGTTGCAGAGCCAAGGTTTTCAAGAAGTGGGTTAACCGTCGGGCATTAAACCCTAAACCCTAAAAGTGCGGACTTGCTACCGCCTACAATACACAAAACCCTTAACAAATAGGGTTTAGGGTTAAGGTTTAGGGTTTAGGGTTTAGGGTTGAGGGTTTAGGGTTTAGAGGTTTGGGTTTAGAGTTTAGGGTTTAGGGTGCAGGGTTCAGGGTCTAGGGTCTCAGGTGTCTTTGGCTTTAGGGCTTCGGGATTGAGTTTTCGGGTTCAAGGTAGTTCGTGTTTAGCGCTCAATGCTCGCGGAAATAGAGTGTCTGGGGATGCAAGGTTAGAGGTTTAGGTGCAGGGTTTGGGCAGAGGTCCACCGGCACAAACAACGAAAACATATGCACCACGCTGAAGTTCCTAAACCCTAAACCCCAAAACCCTAAACCCTAAGCCCTGAACCTTAAACCCCAAACCCTAAACCCTAAACCCTAAACCCTAAACCCGAAACCCCTAAACCCGAAACCCCAAATCCCGGCCTTTGCCAGCAAGGAGACGAAGTAGTCGTTGTTGAACCGCCGGGAGTTTTCTGGATCGCTCCACCACCCATGGTAGCCTGCTTTAGGGTGGTGTGCGGGTGTAGGACTGGAGGGTTGAGGATTGCGGCTTTCGAGTATCCGGGTGGCAAGGTGCAGCGTTTGGTGATGTTCAGGCGGCCCTGAAACATCTAAAGACTACGCTTGCAAACCTGGGTAAAACGCTATAAGACATGTAAACCCGGAACCCCTCAACAAAACCCAAACCCTCATACCCCTAAACCCTAAACCCTCATACCCTAAACCCGAAACCCTAAACCCTAAACCCGCGGCCTGAGTTGCTCACCTGTGCGCGTCCCAGAGTGTGAACGGCCATGAGAGCGGCAGCCTCCGTCCAGTCGAGGCCCATGCCGTCCAGAAACGTCTCCTGGAATTCAAATTCGGGTTTAGGGTTTAGGGTTTAGGGTTTCGGGTTTCGGGTTTAGGGTTTAGTGTGTAGGGCTGGGGGAAGAAGGCCCCATACTGGAATATGTATAGGGTTAAGCTCTCAACAACCCACATAAACTTTTGAAAAGCCCTCCATTCATACCGTTTTAATGTATACAGGGCGAAAACCCTATGACGCCCTAAACCCTAAACCCTAAACCCTGAACCCTAAACCCTACAAGTGCGCGCCTGCACGGCGTCGCAGCCGCGTTCGGGGTTGGGCAGGCGCCCCTCTGCGAAGCCGCAGGTTTGGGCAGTGGTGCGGCCGTAGCGGAAGGAGGATTTCAAGTCGAGGCTCGGCGCCGACACAGCTGCCTGTTTACAGGGCTTTAGGGCTTCAGGGTTCAGGGTTTTAGGGAGGGCTTTAGGGCGTTAGCGAGGGTTGCAGGGCATATAGGTATACCCCTTCATGAAGGGTATATCTCATTTAAGTCATATGAGGGATTGCTATGTCAAGTAAGGTCTACTCCTTAGTTGGCTGCAATGACACAGCTGCTTCTTCGTTTACAGGGCTTTAGGGCTTTGGGGTTTCGGGTTTTAGGGTTTAGGGTGCAGGGTTTCGGGTTTGAAGGTTTAAGGTTTAACAAGGATTTCGGGCCGGCGCCGACGTAGCTGCCTGAACCCGAAGCAGCGTCACAAGCACACTCCTATTGGGGGTTTAGGGTTTAGGGTTTAGGGTTTAGGGTTTAGGGTTTAGGGTTTAGGGTTTAGGGTTTAGGGTTTAGGGGTCCTTGTAAGCTTTAGGAGTTGAGGGTTTATTCTTTGGGGTTCGAGAGTTTAGGGCTCATATGAGTATTTCCCCCAAAATAGGGAAACCCCCACATATACGTAGCCTAAACCCTAAACCCTGAACCCTGAACCCTGAACCCTAAACCCTAAACCCTAAACCCTAAACCCTAAACCCTAGAGCTTTGGCATGCCATGACCTTGCCTGATGTCGCGCCCGCGTGGACATCATCACCGCCTCGGCCGCAATCACCAGAAAGTCCGCCAAGGACACGGAGGTGCAGAACCTGGGTTTGGGGTTTAGGGTTTAGGGTTTAGGGTTTGGGGTTTAGGGTTTAGGGTTTAGGGTTTGGGGTTTAGGGTTTAGGGTTTAGGGGTTGGGGTTTGGGGACCTGGGCTTTGAAGTATAACAACAGAACAAAGCCGGTGTCACCCTTATATGCGCGTTTCGAAATGTAACTCAGAAAGCACTGAAGAATCAAAAATGACTCAAGAGCCCAGGTGCTGCTGGTAGACCTGCAACTCAGAAGACCCCAAGAGCTGGGGGTTTGGGGTTGAAAGGCTTAGGGCATGTTAGGGCGTGAGGCTTCTAATTCTTGAAGGCATCTTAAAGGATGAAATGGACTGACAAACCCTGAAACCCTAAACCCGCCAGCCTGCGCCAGCGAGATGCCGTGCTCCCCAGAAGCAAGGCAGGCTGACAAGCCGGCATTGTCTGGGTCAGACATGTCCTGAAGGTTTAGGGTTTAGGGTTTAGGGTTTAGGGTTTAGGGTTTAGGGTTTAGGGTTTAGGGTCGGACATGTCCTGAAGGTTTAGGGTAGGGTTTGGGGTTTAGGTATAAGGGGGTTTCAGGCTTTCCTAAGGGTGCATGCACCTAAATAGGGGACTACTTGGACCATGAATAACGCCCCCCAACTTAGGGACTTTTGGGCCCAAGTATATACTAATGAGGCACATGGACCCTCAGGGTTTTAAGGTGTTAGGTTGGCATGTTCACCCTTTTTCTAACAGTCCTTCATGGGGTTAGAATAAAGGTTGCTATAATCCTCTAAACCCTAAACCCTAAACCCTAAACCCTAAACCCTAAACCCTAAACCCTAAACCCTAAACCCTAAACCCTAAACCCTAAACCCTAAACCCTAAACCCTAAACCCTAAACCCTTTTGAGGACTATTGGTATATGGGGGAACACCCAAGTCTCCGGTCTTCAGGCTTTTGGGGTTTGAGGGTTTTGGGGGCTTAGGATCCTGGGGTTCAACCTTGTGGGCCGGCAGGGTTTAGGGTTTAGGGTTTAGGGTTTAGGGTTTAGGGTTTAGGGTTTAGGGTTTAGGGTTTAGGGTTCAGGGTTCAGGGTTTAGGGTTTAGGGTACGTATATACCTACTGTAGCCATTGCTTCCCAAACCCGCCCTGGGTTCCCCCCTTAAAGAACCTTCATGAGGCATTGATTTATTTCCGAAATGGCCTTAATGATGGGGGGGGGCACCTGAGGGGGGGTTAGGGTAGAGGGGGGGAATAGGAGAACCCTAAACCCTAAACCCTAAACCTTAGGGTCCCTTTGTAAATATACTATACTAACCGCCCTAAAGCCCTGCTCAGGCCCTATGTTGGGGTGTGGGGCTTTGGGGAGTTCTTTAGGCCCGGGGCTCGAAAACGCTTTTTGGTGGCGCTTGTGCTTGCGGGAGGCTGCAGCGAGAGATGTTTTGTGGGGGAAGCCACGGTAGTTGGCGGTTCACGAAACGCTACGAGGCAGGGCGTGTCAGACATAATTGCACAAAATCACCCGAAACCCCAGACCCCAGACCCTAAAAACAAACCCTAAACCTGGGAAAAACCAGTGCAGTGCAAAATCGCCCCTAAATCCTGAACCCTAAACCCTAAACCTGGAAAAAAATCAAAAATCAGAGCGTAGCGTCCGTGCATGCATCGGAGCCCCCCTGGCCGTTGGCATAGTCCATGAAGTCGTGCCCGGCCATGCGCAACACGCAGCCTGCCCAGTCTGCCTGCAGGCCACCCGTTCGGGTTTAGGGTTTAGGGGTTTAGGGTTTAGGGTTTACAGATATGGGGGTTTCCGAAATTAGGGGGTGCCTTATTGGGGTCCTCATGATAAGAGAATTGAATCCTACTAGTTGGTGTCTACAGTAGGGGTCCCCTGTTTTCGGAACCCCCCCCATATATCACCTGAAGATCGATTGATCTGGTACACAGGTAGGATCAGCCACAAAAGAGACTTGCAAAAGTGTGGCAGGCAAACCCTTTTGTAAACCCTGAAGCCCTTTAACCACCAAGCACAACCCAATAAAACAACATTTCCTTCAGCTCAGTCAACAAAATCTAGATTAATCGAGGGGGCTGGGGTTTTAGGGTTTATAGGGCCTAGGGAAACTCCCCAAAACCCTAAGAATCCTAAACCCCTAAACCCGAAACGACCGTAAACCCTAAGCCCTATGTGCCTGGGGGCAGTCGGACGCAGTGCACGTCTCTGGGAGGGACTCCAGGTGACCCCTCACTGCAGCCACCAGCTCGTCATACTGCGCCTGGTCTGGGGTTTATAAGGTTTCGGGTTTAGGGTTTAGGGTTTCGGGTTTAGGGTTTAGGGTTTAGGTTTTAGGGATGAGTACAGCCTGGGTCAGAGGGTTTTGGGGGTTTGCAGACTTTAAGTATTGGAGTCGGGGGCCACTACAAATGCGCACAGAGACGCACAAGGGCACCACCTCTGACCCAGAGACTCCCAAAACAAGGAACATACCTTAAATTGTAATAGGAACCCTAATATGATTTAAGGTATATTCCTTAATTAAGGGGTTTTGGAGTCTCTGGGTACCTCAAGTTGTCAATAGGGGTCGGGTTTAGGGTTTAGCGCTGAGGGTTTGGGACCCTTTTGGGGTCCTTATCATAAGGCGGCCCTCTTATTCGGGGGTACCCCAAAAGGGGCCATCACTTAGAGAACTGACAATACGTGTTATGCACTGAGCAGTTGCGCGTGAGCGTTCGAAAAATAATAGTTGCTGGCACAAACACATGCAAGTATACTCTGAGGGTTTAGGGTAGTTCAGGGTTCCCTCCTCAACTCAACTAGTAGGGGCCCAACAAACCACAATCATAAAGAATCCTTATGTTTATGTGGTTTGTTTGTGCCCCTAAGGTAGTAGGGAGGAGGTGCGGCTTCTGGGAAGAGTTCCAAGGCTCACTTGGGTTTGGGCGTGAACACTGCCAAAAAACCCGGGCCTGAACCCCAAACCCCGAACCCTTATGCCCCCCCAAACGGTTTAGGGTTGAGGGTTTAGCGTGTACGTAGGGTTTAGGGTTTAGGGTTCACCAAAAACCTCCAACACTGAACCCCTACACCCCCTAAACCTCAACACCAAACCCAAAAAATACCCTCATGAAACTGCTGCCGTACTTTTTGGGGGTGCCCAAAGGCCCGTAAACCCTAAACCCTAAACCCTAAACCCTAAACCCTAAACCCTAAACCCTAAACCCTAAACCCTAAACCCTAAACCCTAAACCCTAGGCCCTGCACCCTAAACGCTAAACGGTGCCTCCGTCATGCACTCCGTGGTGAGGATGGCCCCACCTGGGCAAGTCATCATCGTGGCCGGAGTGTTATTCCTCGGCTGCTCCAGAGATACCCCCTAACCCTAAACCCTAAACCCTAAACCCCAAACCCCTTCCAGGGCTTAGACACTTCAGAGTCCAAAGGCGACTGAAGAGTAACCGCCCCGGGCATCAAATGCTCCATGTGCTGGGTGCCGTGTTGAGGGTTCTAGGGTTTAGGGTTGAGGGTTTTAGGGCTTTAGGGCTTAGAGTTTTAGGGTTTTGGGGCTTTGGGGCTTAGGGTTTTAGGGTTCTAGGGTCTAGGGTTTCGGGTTTTAGGGCTTAGGGTTTTAGGGTTTTAGGGCTTAGGGTTTGAAGGTTCTCGGGCTTTAGAGTCTAGGGTTTCGGGTTTTAGGGTTGTACGGCTTGCCCTCTTTTGGCAAGCCCGCTGGAACTTAGGTAAAGCGACACACCTGAGGGGCCTGTTTTGGCGTTCAGGAAACCCTAAACCCTAAACCCTAAGCCCTAAACCCTAAGCCCTAAGCCCTAAACCCTAAGCCCTAAACCCTAAACCCTAAACCCTAAACCCTAAACCCTAACTAAACCCTAAACCCTTAACACCAAAAAAACCCTAAGCCAAGCTTCTGCCCGACGGCCAGGCCGCTTGCGGGGCACAGAAGTAGCAGAGCGAACCCGATCAAAGTCGCCATGGCTGACTGCAAAGACATCTGCCGGGAGAGGTTGTATAGGGAATGCTGCTTAGGGTTCCGGGTTTAGGGTTTAGGGTTTAGGGTTTAGGATTTAGAACTAGGGTTTAGGGAAACTTGTTATGCTGCTAGGTGCAGATTTTGGGTGTTCTCTTCTTTGCCGGGGGGTGAGCCTCCTTCCTGTGGCCTCAACAAGCGGCGCCCAGGCATCTGAGTCGCTCAATTTCCCTGATGAAGAGAAAGGAAGGGGGGCTTTAGGGTTTAGGGTTTAGGGTTTAGGGTTTAGGGTTTAGGGAATATAAGGGGCTTCAGGGGTTTAGTCCCTCATAGGCTTCAGGGTGTGGGGATTATAGGCCCGAGTTGAGGGCTTTAGGGTCCTCGTAGCCCAGTAGCCATATTATGATATTATAATAAGGGTGCCCTTCTCTGGTTGGCTACTTTATAAGGGAACCCAGAACCCCCAAAAGAAAGCAAAGGGTACCACTAGGCTACCAAGGGGGGGGGGGGGGGGGGGGGGGGGGGGGTAGGGTTTTGCTGTTTAGTGCTTTCTGAAGGTTTCCATGGAAAGGGTTCACCTTT